>VYZW01030579.1:36333-148371 GCA_013401315.1 Balaeniceps rex | reverse complement strand
GCGTCTTTGCAAATTTCAGCAGAAGAAAACAAAAATAGCCCAGGTACACAAGAATGCCTCTAGGGCAACAGGTTTGCAAATCTTTTCCAGACAAGACATCAGCAGCTTCATGGTTTCATGATCGCTTTGTAATGTTTATTGGTTGTTTGTATTTAAGAGTGTGATAGCTGGTTAGATAACAGAGAGAGAGAATGGTCATGATTTTCTAATAGTAAGAGTGTTTTCTCACTTTTAGTTCCGATGTATGCCACTTTTAAGCATTCATCTTTCTCCATTTGTGTTGGGTTTTAANTTGGAAATGCACTGACTCTTCTAGAAGTGGGACAAATTGCTGTGTGTAGGTGAGTTTATTTGAAATCTTGACTTTTCTTCAAGACTTCAGAGCAGAATGTAAGTACTGGTTTCACACTGTAATTTTTTTCTTCTTTTCTTAAAGCTTTGGAGAGACTGTTCAGCTGCTGCACCCGTTCCATGAACAGTTCAGTGACCAGTCAGGGACACGGATATTGCGTCTTTGCAAATTTCAGCAGAAGAAAACAAAAATAGCCCAGGTACACAAGAATGCCTCTAGGGCAACAGGTTTGCAAATCTTTTCCAGACAAGACATCAGCAGCNTGTGTTGGGTTTTAAACAGTATTTTGGGTACAAGCTATTGGGTACCCCAATGCCAAATCACATCAAAGTTTGTGGAAGTTTAGCAGGTTTTCTTGCCATAGATTCCACTGTAGTAAGAGGAGGAAGAGCTTTGTATTGTTTGTCAGACTTGACTGATTCCTGAAGAAAATAACTTTCTGTAGTAATACTTCCTGGACAGCTGCAAAGTTTTCTTCTTTTAGGAAGGTTTTTGCAGTCTTACCTTTCCAGACTTGAATAAGATCTTCCGTTAATATTAAAAGGAAAAGGAGACCTAAATAGCTCGATGGTAATCTTACGAATGCTAAAATTGGGAGGACTTGACAGCTGATGTCCTTAATTTTAATGGGGAATATGTAACTAGATACTTCTGTTGCAAGTTGAAGCCAAAGAAGTTCAACCTAGAAATAGGATGTATATTTTTAATGATGCCATTAATCACTTGAACAATATACTGAAGTTTTGATGGCTTTGTTCACATTGGAAAAATTCTAAATCCAGATTGAAGCTTTTCTGAAGATTCTCTAGTTCAAAAACACTTACTAAATTTGAAGCGGGAGTTAATACAGGAAAATGCCAAGGACTGTATCTGTGTAGGTGGTCAGACTAAACTATCTTGGCATTGAAAATATAGAAATGTGTTCTTTAAAAATGTTACCACTATTAAGTTTATTATTTTATGATGAGGTAACTTTAATCTTATTTGTTTCCTCTGCAGTTTCTAGAATCATCAGCAAATATGTTTGCTGCAGCACAGCGGTTGTCTCAAAATATTAATCCAGGTGAGCTTTTTTTTGTTACTATGCTTGTTGCCATGGCAGCAGAATGCTCACTACAGTCCCAAAGCAATATCCTGCCAGAAAGACTCTTAGCACTGAGACATCACTTGCCTTAGGGCTTTGGGTTTTGCTTTGTCAAAAGGAATGTTTGGTTGAAATTTAGCTCAAAACCCAAAAGACACCTACTTTGTATTTGTCAATAATTCACTGAAATTTTGTTTAAGGCTTTTTAAAAAGGCACACCTTACCTGCCTCCCTGTACGTCATGTTTCCAGGTCGTGTTTAAGTCCTAGACACTGCCTGCTTTAGAGCATTGTCCAGGTTCCTAGTGACCCTGACTCCCTAGGCACTTCTGCTCTTGCTTGAGAGCTTGATTTCTGTAGGTATCCAGAAGCACACTGTTCTGAGGGGGATAAGTGTTTGCCTCCTACCTGCCTTTCACTGTGGTGCAAGTTTAGGTCATGAGCTGCTTGAATTTCCCAGAAAAGCTGGAAAGCTTGTTACCTCACAGCTGACCCACAGTTAGCCTAAAAGGCTGCTCTGTGCTAGTTAAAAGCTTGTCATGGTGGCACCCGTATTTTAAAAAAGTTCTTGTTGTTAAAGTACTCCAAGAAATGGACAGTCTGGGATTACAATCCACAGCTGCTTTGCCACAGGGTGGCCAGGCTGTCAGAATATTCTGAGGGGGAGCAGCATCCAGTCCTGTTGAACTAGGCTGGGATGCAGCAGCAATCAGGGAGCAAGCAAGAGAAAAGGCAGTCGGAAACATCCCCCCTTTTGTAAAAAGACCAAGCCCTGTCACATTCGGGGCCTGTCTGCAGAAAAGGAGGAAGCATTCTACATCCCTCCCTAGCTGTTATGCTGCAGGGGGGACAAGAGAGAGGTGCTTGCATTCTGACTGTAATTACTGTTATTTCCCTTGTAATTAAAAGATGATAGATACATAACTTAGAATGTCCCTTTACAGGGATATATCTCTGACTCTGGGGGCAACGTGCGTCAAGTAACACATCTCCAGAAAATGTTTGGTGCTGAGGAATCCAGCATCTGTGCTGTGTATGTTTCAGGTTTACTTCAGCCTAGCTTGCCTGGTCCCAAGGGCTTAATGCCCTGTAGTGGTTGGACTGCCTTGACTGTGCCTCTGGAGCCCGTCTTCTGGTTTAGTTTCCTCCAAAAATAATCCAAGATTGCTCTGTGATGGAAGCCAAGCCCACTGAAGTGGGGACAACAGGGAAACATGTTTCAGAAGCACAGTTGTAGTCCAAAGTGAGATGCTGATACAGATGCAGCCATAGGTACCTGCTTCTGGAGGAATAGATTTGGACTCTATTTCATTGCAGCACTGCTGCTCTAATGAGTTAGTGATCTAGTGGCTGGACTCTTATAATTGAGCCAATATTTAACTCCTAGGCACTTATTAGGCATGAAAGACAAGGACCAGGCATGAAAGACCATGACTCAATTCATTAGGTATTTTCCATGCCTTTTACATTGATCGTGATACTGATGGACTGAGGTTGTTTTCCCCCCCAAGTTATTCTCAATGGTATCACACAGTGGGGAAAAACTGTCTTCCTTGACCCACTCGTAACTGCAGCTTAATGTTAAGTCACAGAATTCTATTTGATAAAGACTTATTTCCTTAGGAATACTCTGAGGGTTTTTCCATTATACCCGCAGGACTAACAACAAAATAGTCTGTTTGCCTTTTAAATTGATTACTCTAACTTACTGGAATTTAAAATGTTCTTTGTGCTCAGAAACAGCGCAGCTGCTTTTGATTGTATCTGATGGAAGAGGCCTTTTCTTGGAAGGCAAGGAACGAGTGACAGCAGCAGTTCAAGCAGCTCAGAATGCCAATATCTTTGTTATTTTCGTAGTGTTGGACAATCCTAATTCCCGGGTAAGTAAGTGAACAAGGGAAAAGTATTCAAGTGCAGTGAATGAGAAACATACAGATCTTTTTCTTGTCTTTCATAGTGCTTTACAGCTATCTTATCTTTTGCAGAGGTCAAAGATATTTAGCCCAGTTTCAGTTTTTCACAACGTCTGTCAGATCTTCTATGATTTCTCCCTACTGTGATGCTTATCCTCTTTTGTATTTAAAAAAAAATTTGGCTTCCATGCCACAGAAAGTCTAAGCAAGACCTCCTGTCTTCATGTATAATGGCTGTAGATTTAGGCCACCAGAGAAGTAGCTGGCAGGCTGACAAATTCAAAGTTTGAGAAATGCTTTGTTCATCTCAATTTTGATTCAAATTGATCATTTCTGACAGCAGTCTCCATTTGATATGGCAGCTGGAGCCAATATGAGATTAAACATTAGTCAGAAAGGAGTACATGAGAGTTATTTAGTGCCTGAATCGGGAAAGCTGGGTACTGTATTTGCTAGCTGTGAAAGAAAACTGTTAAGATTTCCTCGGCTGGGAAGCTGAAATACCCGGGAGCTTTTCAGGGAGACTATAGTGCAATAAGTGAGCAAACTTAAGCCTTACTTTGAATTAGGTGAAGACTCTGATTTTGTAGTTCATGTTTTCTTCCTATATCTTTATTTTTCCATACAAAACTCATCTGCTGTATTTATTGTTGGAAAATTACCAGTTCTCTTGCTGACAAACTATTATAAGGTTCTGATGAAACCTAGCTATAATCTCAGGCGAAAATTCTGGGCAGTGGAATACATTTTTTATAAGCTTTATTTTCTGAGCTGCTACACTGAGCAACTAAGAAGTTACTTTACAAGAAGGACAGCTGGAGTTGTCTTGGTAGTACTTGTTGAAATATAAAATAATATGCTAAAGAATTCTTGTTGTATTAGATCACTGCACAAATGCAAGTTGAACTCTTAGCCCTAACAAGCTTACAGATGACAGTGTAATGTATAAATAAAACTTAAGTGGTAACAGTAAATTCAAATCACGAAATACTAAGGAAAGGCAGGATTTATTTCTAGAATTTGGTATTGCAGAAGCTTAAGCTTAAGTCACTTCTAGCCTGTAATTTGTTGATTAGTGCACTTTTAGATAAGAGGGCAAAAGCATTTAACTGCTTTGTGTTCAGCTTTTTATTTGATTTACCATTGAACAGTTAATCTTAAAACTTTCTATTAACTTTTAATTTAACAGAGGAGGAATTGTAAGTGTTCGAAAAATAGGATAAATAATATCAAAGGCCTGTAGGAGACGCATGTGGTTTAGTAGTCCTATCAATTCTTTTTTACAGGATTCCATTTTGGACATTAAAGTACCCATATTCAAAGGACCTGGAGAATTGCCTGAAATCAGATCTTACATGGAAGAATTCCCATTCCCATTCTACATGATACTTAGAGATGTGAACGCGCTTCCAGAAACTCTCAGTGATGCACTCAGACAGTGGTTTGAACTGGTGACTGCCTCGGACACTTTGTAGACAAAGTCAATTCCTGATTGCTGCTAAACCGCTGAAATGTATGACATGGCATTTCATCGGAGAGTTCACAAGGTCTCTTTCTAACTAGGATTAATGTGCGGGAGCTGCCCGCTGGCAGTCAGACTGCCTGAGAACAAAATGGTTTAGGTGCATTCTTCCACGTTTGTCAGAGGAGAATTACGCAATGGTGAGACTGTCGTCTTCTTTCATTGCCTATTCCCACAAATAACGTAAAACTTTCTTCAACTTCTCTTGTAATAACTTATTACTTTTAAAAAAAAAAAAAAAAGTGTTTGTAATGTTCACAAAGGTAAAATTATTCCTACCACTGTCTATTGCAATAAGAAAAATTGGTCTTGCTTCTAGGAAGTCATTTCTGCATTAGAAGAACTTGAGGTGTCTTGCAAAAAAACTATTCTTTAGCTTCACCCATGTGGCTGGTGCCTCTTTGGGAAGGAGTGGGGGCAGCAGGGGAAGCAGATAGTTTTAAACAACCAAAAAAAAAAAAAGTACTTGAATACTTCAAACTATTCTGCAGTTAAACACATGCTATTTAATTATTGCTGAGTTTTGTCCAACAATATCAACAGGAAGTTTTATAAATAACGCCATATGAGATCATCCCTATATTATCAGTTTACACTGTGAAGTTTGCCCCTCTGTCCAAGGCAGACATTGAGGACCTTTCATTAATCCAATGTCTTAGAGCATGGACATGATTTTTCATTGCAAAAGCTATGCATCTTATATTGTCTGTACTAATAAAAAAAGGTACCACTGTTTGTAACTTTGATGTCTGTTCTTTCAGTTGATCAAAGCTTGAATAAATTCACCAAACCTGCCACATGAAAATGCTGTGCATTCTCTAGCAATGCACAAATACGAATTTTCATATGAAAATATATTGTGGTTTATGTAACTTCCAACACATGTCCTCCTTTTATGAGGATATGCCAGCACAGAGTGTTGATTAGGGGTCCAGCCTTTTGACTTCTCGCAACGAAAATCTGAAAGAAACTTTGTTTAAATGTCCCTGGTCTAAACTCTCTTTGAAGATTTTCTTTGTGTACAAAAATTGAAGATGTCTCATTCTATAAGTGTGGTGCAGGATTTGACCAGAAAATAGCTGGAAATATGGGTGTATTCCCAAAGATGTGATTGTTCTCTTTGGCTTCTAGATCGAAAAACCTTACTTGAAGTGTTGCTGTAGCTGTTCTGAGATACAGTAGTGGCAAGACCCAGAGGTGTGAAATGGCCCAGCAAGGCTGTTTCTCATAGTTGTGTAGCTTTGCCACTGCTGATTCATGATAAGCAAAGTTTTCAGTTCTGAAATTAACAGAGGAACTCTATCCCATCAGAACTTAAATGTCAGGGACTATGTAATACCCTTCCAGGGTTCTTAGATCTCTCACACATGTATACAAATACTTACATTCTTTGGGAAATTTAACTGTGGAAGTAGGTGGGTTTAGTTCATTAGGTCATTCTCCAGAATGTACTCCCAGTTCAGACTTGTACTGAGTATTTGTAGTAGGAAAATTGAAGAAAATATTTTAGAACCAAAACTTACTCTTAAGATTGCAAGGACACACTTCTAAGGCAAATTAGAGTTTGTTGCAGGGATGTCATTACAGCCTGAGACACAATTTTATCAGCAGTGCTTACTGCAAGTACTTAAAAAAGATGCAAAAGATACCTTAGTGTCCTGTAATTGTGCAGGTGACTTCTGGATCTTATTGCACTGCTTTGATTTGATCCTACAGTTAAGTATGTTAGTCTTACAGCTACATGAATCTTGAAAGCGCAGGCCTTCCACCAACCCTTCTGTGAAATGCTAGGGAAAATTCTTTATTATTTGGGTTCTTGTTTTGCAGTTTTGGAAGAAAGAAAACAAGAGAGGAACCTGAATAAACAGCCCCACAGCCTCTGGCTACTCCGGTGCACCTTCTGGTGCCTCTTACTGAAGTACCTCTGGGTTCCCGCAGCCCCCCAGGCACCGGCGGGTCCTTGGGGCTGGCTCTGGGTTTAGCTCCGTGGTCGCTCCCGGGCAGAAGCACGCACGTTTTCTCGGTTTGCTCGCAGCGGGGAGGCAGGACGGCCGCCTCGCAGGGCTGGGCGAGCCCGCCCTGCCTGTAGCGGGTGTCTTCCCCCCCGACCAGCACCGGCTGCTGGGGCAGTAGCCTCCGCCGACGCCGGCTCTGCCGGGAGCCCCAGGAAATGGCCGCCGCTGGGCCCCTCCCGCCCGGGGAGGGCTCGGCGGCCACGGGAGAGGTGGAGCTGTGCGTCATGGCCGCCAGCCGCCTCCCGCCGAGCGCGCTCACCCTGAGGCAGGTACGAGCGGGCGGCTCAGGCCTCCTCTCGCCTGCCTGGCGCGGGGGGCTCACCGGGCCGACCCCGGGGGCGGCGGGCTGCGGGGGCCGCGCTCTCCTCCGGGCGGCTGCTGCCCCTCGGCTGCCGCAGTCCTGACAGGGCCCCGCCGGCACTGGTGGCAAATGGCAGCAGCGAGGTAGAGGGAAGCGGCCGGTCGGCGGGAGCCGTGCTGCGGGCCGCGGCGGTGGCCGGGACGGTGAGCTGGCACTCGCCTTTGTAATGCTGCGGTTTGTGCCTATGGCGAGCCTTGGGCACCGTAACGTGTTCCACCTTTGGTGTGTTCCTTTATACGAAACCTAAGTTTCTCGGACTTGGGCTCTAAGGCAATGCTGCATCTTTTAGAAAAAGCGATGGGGAACTTGGTGCTCATTTCAGTGTCCCTCAAAGTAAACAAAGCCGCTGAGGGTGCAGCTCTCGGCAGGGTGTCCTGGCACAGGGGCTAGACTTTCCTCTCTCCTTCCCAGTTCCTGAGGAGACAGCAGGTTCTTCAGCTGTACAGGAAGATCTTGCGGGCTATTCGCGATGTCCCTGCTGAAGCAGATCGCCGCTATTTAAAGGACTGGGCCAGGGAGGAATTCAGAAGAAATAAAGATGCTACGGAAGAGGTGAGGATCGGGAACCTGCAACCCTGACCTCGGGCATGATCAGTGCGCTGTCCTGTACTTCCTCACGTGGGTTTGTTTTGTTGGTGTCACTTCTAGACTAGTGAGAAGTCTCCTGTTACTATTTTCTCTTAAGGAGCATTTATGGGAAGAAATAATTCGGCATCTCTAATATTATCATTCCCCCCACCCCCCGTTGGCGGTAGTAATGCTTCTCTGATTTCCAGATAATCTGGAATTAAAAAGCTAAAAATCAAACAAATCCTGCTTACTCAAACTGCAAATCAGAAAAATTGTATTGAATAATACGACAACCAACATAAACTTATTAACGGTCACGATTTCTATAGCTTCAATTTCAACTATATTCAAGCTGAGCACAATCAAATTGGATGGTTGCAGGTATGAAGCATGTATGAAATGCAGAAACCTTTACAGTTCTTGTGTGTCTCCTGTCATCCACTTTCTAGTTTGTTCCTTTCCCTAGCCAGTGTTCAAGGAATTGGTGGCTTAATTATGCAGACAAAGCATTACAGTACTTAGATAAAAATAATGTTGAGAGAAACATCCACTTGCTCTGTAAAACACCTGCCCTTGTGCGGCTGTCACTATTTACTTGCGAAGGTGGTAGACACAGAGGCGTAAAGAAAACATTATGAGGAGTTTGAATCCAGTTCAAAACTGAGTTTTAAAGCAAAGCCATAGCCACCCCCCAAACACATCATTAAGGAATAGGAGAAAACTAATTCATTTATTCACCTGGTTTTTAACCATTTTAAACCACCGTTACGTGACACAAAGAAATAGATCATAACAGTGCTGGTAAGAATTGTATGGTTTTTAACATGTTAAAAATCTGCGTGCTTGTGTAAAACCTGTGCTGTGTACAGACGTTCAGTTCAGTAGATTCCATTTTGTTTTACAGGATGCAATCAGGATGATGATTACTCAAGGCAACATGCAACTTCAGGAACTCCAACGAACACTTAAGCTGGCAAAATCCTGAGCTTAATTTTGTTGACAGCTGGACTTTCATCTGCTGCAGACAAGCGTGGTATTTTTTCCAGAATGTGGTTATAATAGCAGCCTTTGCTGACAACCTGGTAATGTTTGAAGGTGGAATCTACCACAGTGGGGGTTTTGTTTGTTTTTTTCCCCCTTCCCTTTCCTCTTCTCGGTTTGGTTACCCTCCTGTGTGTAAATCACTTGGACACAAAGGACTTTAAAGAACTGAATGGATGATGTAGCATGTGCTGTGGGAAAAGCAGAAAGCACAAAAATTACAACAAACAGCAGCGTCATGCCAGGGAAATGGAAAATAAATGTCAGCCAGATTATTTTGTCTGTTTTCTGTTGTGGTAACTCTTAAGTAGTAACATTCATAGTGGTAACAGCTCTTTCTGTACTGTGCCAAGGATTTTTACCAAAATTTGGGATTAAAAAAGCATTTGGGATAAATAAATGGGCCCAAACCAAATAAACATAAAACATTAAGAAAATGTTTTGTATGTAGATGTTGATTTTCAGTTATAGCTGAATAAAACTTAAAAGGGGAGGTCTTTATATATGAAAATGAGAGAGTGTCGCCCCACAAATGGTTACTACCAAGTTAACAGGAAGTACCTTCAAGTTAGTATTTAAAAGTCAATGTAAAGTAGAATTACAAATAGAAAATACTAACTGCAAATATTGTGATCTGTTTTTCCAAATGTCATATTACTTCACTTTCAATTGCTAGCCTGCAGCTGTTCTTACCTTCCTGTGAATTGCAGTGTATCTTTTTTTTTTTTCCCCTCATGTAATTTAAAAATGCCAAGGTGAATCTGGGATTTTCTCAACACAAATAGCCAGACAACAGTAGGTAGATACCAGACTATCCAGTACCTGTGTGTAATTTAGGTTGTGGTTTCAGGAGATGCAGGAACCTTTCTCTCTCCCACTCTCCTATTACAGTTCACAGATGGGGCCACCTCCCCTTGCCAAGCAGGCTTTCTGCTGATTTGGCGAGCTGGACTGCCTCGCAGCAAGGCCAGTCAGTGCCGCCGCTGGCACAAGGGAAGGGACAGGGCAGTATTCCCCCTCCAGGCTACAGGAGGGAAGAAAGACCACACTCGGGTGCAGGAAATATGCTTCTTGCTGGAGCCAAACAAAGGGTCTTCAAAGCTATGTACTTCAGCAAAGCTGCTTTGCAAAAAGCTTGCTACTTAACAAGAAAGAATGCCTTGGGTTTTTTTTCCCTGATTTTTTTTCTGAAAGTCATTGTAGAATCCTTTCCTATGATGTTTATTTAGCTTTGCAGTAAAGGACGTGGCTTAGGCAACCAGTGAGGCTGCTAAAGAGTTCAGGTTTGTATAGACAAGCCTTTGTCTATACAAAGTCAGTGAAAAATACGTATGTCTAAATATTTTGTTAAAAATCTAAATTTTGTTAATGTTTTCTGGTAGAATACACTGACAGAACATTAGCATGTTGGAGATTGATTTTTTATGTGACCAGAAAACGCTGTTTAAGAAAGGAATTTTGACTAAACAAAGCCGTAATCCATGTCGGCTTGTTCTCACAAGCAGTGCTTCCCCTTCAGACACCCGTGTCTGCAGTACTCCTTTGACTCCAGTTTTGTATGTTTCTAGCTTGTGGCCACATAACCCAGGAATAGGTCTTGACAGGCAGCGCCCTCGACAGACGCTGACCTCCTGCATGCTGCTGCCCGTGATCTCCACTGCTTTGTGGGCTTGTCAGGATAAAATTGCCTGCCAGAAGCCTTTAGGAGTCCAAGCATACTTTGCTAGGGTAAGTAAATTTACTCCAAGTGTGTGCTTCAGAGAAAGGTAGATAATGCGGGTATTTTGTAAAGAGGTCCTTCAACTCTAGTCGTTCTGAAGGAAGCAGGACTACAGCGGGGAGTAGAAAGGAATTAGCAGAAAATGCCTCCCTTTATTTTACAGTACACTTGTTGGCTTTTGAAGACATCTGAAAATCAGTGCTCTGCAGCTAAGTTACTGTCTTAAATCACCACTCCCTTAGTTACTGTAAAATACTGCTCCAATGGCTACCTTGGTAGTGCAGTTCATTTGTGAAGTAAATCAGCGAAAGCCATAGCCTTGATGTTTCCCTTGCACTTGTGCAAGCTCAGGAGCGTGCGTGCGATCAGCTGCACAACTCAGCCCTGTGCCAGTAACTTCTGAAACGGTGGGTGCATGCGTCAGCTAACGAAGGGCAGTCCATCCCTGCAGCCTCCCTCGGGACAGATGATAGGCCCCGTTTCCATGTTTTATAGCCACAAACACGTAAAGCTTAGAAGTTGAAGTCCAATTTTCTGCTTCCCCCTTCTGAGTCAAGGGAGGGGATATTGTCCGTTTTCTAGAAAACATGGCTAGAAAACATGACACCACAGACTTCTGAGCAACGCTTATTTTAATTGCTTGGCAAAACATTCACTTTATCAAGATGATACAAAACTTAAATAGCATGCTTCTGCATTCCTACAGTAGCTTAAACAAAATTGTAAACATATGAAAGTG
This sequence comes from Balaeniceps rex, assembly GCA_013401315.1. Lineage (NCBI taxonomy): Eukaryota > Metazoa > Chordata > Aves > Pelecaniformes > Balaenicipitidae > Balaeniceps > Balaeniceps rex. Next base: position 137,055 of record VYZW01030579.1, on the reverse strand, counting down.
TCTATGTTAGACTACAGAAGTCGAGCAATAAAACTAGTATTTCCATAACTGCAGATATACTTTTCTTGTCTTGATAGTGCATTAATAGGAACTTTTAAAATATTGTTATATAATACAATTTTCTTTGCTTTATATATCTGCTAAGAAGACGAAAGCTTAATTACTAATTAGTCAGTGGTGTCTTCAATACTGTAAAGTATTTTGTATTGATTTTAGGGCTCCTCAGTAGGGAAAAAAAATCTCTTTCTCTGTGGCATAACAATACGGTCCTGTGTTTGAATTGTTTTTGAACAATTCTTCTGTCATGACCTGTTAAGTAAACTTAATTTTCTAACAGAATCTGATGGAGCCTTCTCAGAGGTTAAGGAGAAGGCCCTAAAGGGATGCAGATGCAACGAGTTACCATGCCACTAGTTTATTTGGAGTCTGTCAGCCTGGACAACATTGGTCATTGTAGGTTTTGATTTTATAAGAAAACACATCCATAAAAACCTTAAAATGTTGTTGAGTTCTATTTTGTGGGAGTGTTGGTGAAACCAGTCCTAAGACCTGCCGACTCACCAGGGCCCAGCCTCTCTTTTTAGATATACAAGGGGAAAAACAGAGAGAGGAATCATTCAGAGGAACAAAGGAAGACAGCCAGGACAAGGTGTCTGGGAGAAAATCCTGACTCTGCAGAAAAAGAAACATTTGAGTACAGGGAAGCAAGCTCTCACTTCTTTAGCTAAAGGTCTTGTTCAAGCTTCTTCAGTAGTAGAGAATTCAGCCATTTGCTGCTTGAAGGAAGAGATTTATATAAAAATTATACCTAGCAAGTAGAGCATGATTATGGTAAAATCTTTGCCATCCACACCTTAAACAAAACTTCTCAGTCAGATTACTCAAGTATGACCCCACCAACTGCATAACCGCAAGGAGCTTTGCAACCAGGACACTATTAAAAAAAAAAAGACAAATCTAATTTAGCATTTGTTTTAATAATGTAAAAACCAAAAGAAAAGCACAGTGGCAACCGCAGCCTCTGTACCTAATAGGATGACTCACCTTAGCATCTCCCTCAATGGGAGCCTGGCCTCTCCCAGCTGAAAGCCTGCACCTGTCACCTACGTGGGCCTGTAATTTGAGTTGGTTCTGTAGCTTCTCTCCACTGACTAGAGGGAGGCCATGGGGAGTATCTAAAATAGTATCAATAGCCCTTCATCACTAAGGAATTTCTGTCAAAAGCTCTCAAACATCCTCGATTTATTTCGGTATTGGCATCACCATGTGTTTACCTGTAGCACACAGTGGAACCCTCTAGCCACATGTGACCTATGTGGAAATACGGAAATTCCCTTTTCAGAAAGCAATTTTGGTTTCTAATGCAGTTTGTTTTCAAGCAGCACCTGGAAATTGAGAGTGCAATATTTAACAGACTCTTGGAAATAACAAAGAAGGGATCTAATCTGCAGCATCTCATTGTCATCAGTACAGTCTGCATATGAATCCTCCTCGGTTCTGGAGTTTCCAAAGTTACTTCTGCTCCTGAAAAAGAGCATTTTGTTTGGATCTAACAGGCACTATTATCTATCAATATTCCGGATTCCCATACAGCAGGTTCCAAAAAGAGTCCCATTTCTTGTCTTTACCTGCTGGGTAGATGCTAGCTCTCCTTCTGCACCTTAGTCCTTAATTTGCTGAGCTCCTCTTCTAAGCTTTTAATATGTTCCTTGAGCGCAGCTTTGTCTTGCTGCGCTTTCTGATTAGCTTGGCACCGGGCTTCTTCTATCTTCCGTTCATACCATTTCTCCATCTGCGTGGAAACGGCTTCAAAGAAGTACTGTGTTATCTCCAGAGCCTGGGAGGTGTCTCTGAGTGGAGGGGCAGGCGGCTGTCCCGCAGGCAGGGCGGAGGGCTGCTGCTCCTGGCTCTGGTGTGCCCCGGCATGGTGCAGAGCTTTGTGCCTTGACTGCCCGCTTTTGCTGGACTTCTTTGTCTGAGTTCCTTTGTCAAGGAAGTAGCCGCTCTGTGGTTCAGTCTTTGCAGGTTCAGTCAAGGGCTGCAAAGCAGCTTGAACCTTAACATGTCTTAATTTGGAGCCCAAAAGCTCGGAGGAGGGCAGCTCCTGCTGCAACCTGTGGAACGTGCTGGCACTAACAGGTTTGTCCTTTGGCCTGACATCTTGAGCAGGGGCAGAAGAAACTGGTCCACCAGTGATTAACTGTTGCTCTGTACCTACAGAATAAAATATATATATTTTTATATATATATATATTTAGAAAAGCTCTGGGCATTTATTTTAGCATTCAGAAATCCTCATTGTTCGATGAATGATGCGGTTTCCCGTGTACCACGCCATGTGTACATTGTAGAGGCTTGTATTTATCTCATCTTCACAGTCAGGTGATATAACAGAGTCATTAAAAGAGAAAAGCTGGCTCAGGCAGAGAGGCACTGCATTGCGGCTCTGGGACTACAGACTGACAACAATCAAAGGACTCAACCAGAAGGACATATAGCAAAGATCAGGCTAGATTCCCAAAGTAATTTACGTCTGCTGCTATTTATGAACCCCCTGCTTCTACAAAACTTGAAGCCCCACTAACTTTGTAAAGGTAGCACATTTTGATGCTCCTGAACTGTTCGTTGCAGCAGCTCACACTCATGCTGCCACAAGATCTCCTGTGTGGTCTTCTGCCTTTCTAGTCTGGGGTATCCATCTACATGTCTGTTCTCTTTGCAAAATAGTCTTTTGAGGGGCAAATACAATGTATCTCACCGAAGCCCAGGGCTTTGATAGCGCTCTCCTTGGCTGTGGAGACCTGGGCATTCTGCCCATTTCTCTTTTCCTCAGAAGCTTCCCTGGCCAAGCACAGAGAGGTGGCTTGAACCAAGGTCTTCCATATCTTTGGGTGGCCATGACCTCTGAATGGGCTTGAATGTTCTCAGCTATTTTTGTTCTTGTCAAGTGAACTAATAATTAAACAGACTTTGGTTCAAGGAAAGAGGAAAAAGTGAGAGGTTTATTCTAGATCCTTGCAGTTTGAATATTAACAAGGGAAATGAGTATTTTAGGTTCACATCCTTGCACCCTATTATAGGTTCCATACATCTGAAAAGCACTAAATACAATACACTTTCTTCAGTAGACTTTGGATAATCTGCACACTTTCCTGACAGACAATGGGGTGTGAGTAATTCTGACTGGGAAGCTGGAGAAATTTCAGAAAACAGAAGAACAGAGTTATTCAGAGCATCAAAGGCTTCAAAGACACAGTGACATGGAAGCATCAGGAAGAGCCACTGGAATTCCACCCAACTGTGTCTTAAAGTATTCCCAGCAGCTGCCTTGAAGAGTATTCTAATCCCAAGACATTAGGCATATGGATGGGGGAGAGCACACAGCCAGAATTAATATCTATGGTATTAATACAAGTATCCCTCAGTTAATTAACTCGCCTTTGAATAACCATGACATCTAAGTACCTGACAAAGTTGTACCTGACGCACCATCCTGTTGAATGCAAAAATGTTGCCCAAAGCTCTGTTCTGGCATCTGGACTCTGTTCCTTCCCCCATCTTCCGAGAGGCTGTTTGGAAGCGTGATATTGGAATGCTGGTGGGAGCCCTCTGACTGCAGCATGGGCTGGCTGGCTTTACAGTCCTTGGCACTGTGGGGGTTGTTCTCAGTATCCAGGGTCTCGGTGAGAGACTCACAAGTGGACAAAGTTGATTTTGGTCTTGATGACCTGGAATCTCCAGAAAGCTTGAGCTCCAGATTCTGAATCTTCAACGTGCACCAAGTCTTCAGCTCATCCACCAAGGAAATCTATGAGAAAGAGACTGTAAATTAGATGATCCTATGACTAGATCCTATGGTTCCTGGACTGCTGAGGATGTGTGGCAGGGACAAAGAGAAGCAAGCCTGGTATCTGTGGGCTTATCCAGCCAGGGTCAAACCACCACAGACTCCCTGTACAGGTATGCATGCTGCCACTGGGAACATTTAAAGGACTGCAAATCAGAAAATACTGAAGAACTATGTGTTAGCTAATGAAAAGCACCCTCTTTAGTCCATGCTACCACCTCTTAGATTTGAATGTGCTACTTCAAATGCAGCTCTAAGTCCTCTGATCTAGGCTGGCTTGTTTAATCATACAGTCAACGGTACTTGCTAAGTGCAAGGAACATCACATGTGGTCAAAGCTGCCATTTTTTAAGAGTGAAATTCAAATTAGACACTTCTGGGACACAGCTTTATACCATTACCAACCTCTGCTCCTCTGTTCATTCGGTGATAAAGATGAGTCCAACACTAAATGATAAATTACTAACAGCTTTCAAATTACAAAGGTGCTTAATAAGTGTCACCTGTGGAGGCATTTGCCAGTATCATTTAATATATGAGTAGCTCTTTTACCCTCTTGTTCATATGACATGATGAATTTAGGTCAGGCCCTCCTATGCACAGGACAATTAGTCCATGCATTTAGTAAAGCCCAACTCAGTTTTTCCAGTAGTTTCCATTAGACTCAAGAGAAGAGGAACAGCTGATACCACTTAATGGTAATGTCAATTCCCCTGCACTCCAGTATCTCATTTCTTAAATGGAGATTACAAGGAGATGGAGCACAAGCCCAGACATTCAGAAGCAAATATAATACTTAAGTCTCTTACTACGAAATAAAAACTAAAGCTGCCTTAGTTTGATAAATACTTTTCTTTGGAGAAAAGTATTTTGCGGATGTTAGACGGAAGTATCTTGATCAGTAGTTCATGCTGGGATTCCCACAGCTGCCCGTCTTTTAACGCAGATTTGGAACGGTCTTACAAAAAGTCATGACATTTTACTAGCACAAAGTGTATTTCTCAAGTCTTAGATGAATACCAATCATGAGAAAAGTAATTGTACTTTGAATTTACCTGTGCGAGTGGAGAAACATGAATTTCTTAGCATGTTTTAATGGTGAGTTTTTGCAGAAGATAGAAGGGCAAGAGCTGGATTTCTACAGGAACAGTTATTCTTGTCATGCTGGTTAAACAAGCATACAAAAAGAACTTGCCTATTGGCAGTAATACACAGCTTGGAGATGGTGCACTGTTGCCAAAGTCAGAGGGAAGAACTGCAGCCATTTAATACACAGGGGAAAAAAAGGTCTGACAGGGAAGAAGGGAGAGATTCCGAGGGCACACAACCAAATGGGTGAGAAGTAGAAGAACAACACAGATCTTAGCCTTTGTTCCTATTTGCAGATGTTCCTGCAGATGTCCTTTTAATGAAGCAAAAGCTGAAAGCACAACTGTTAAAAATTTAGTGGTAGGAGTTTTTGCAAAGCACTATGTTAGAAAAAAGATATTTTGTTATAGATCCCACGCTTCAGACCCACCAAATTAAGTTATGACAGTGGGACTGGATTTCACATTCCCCATTTCTAATGCAAAAGCTTTATAAATTTGGTTTAGAGATTAAGGTGGTGGATAGGAATAATTCGGTCTTTGAAGCTCCTTTGCCTATTTCAACAAATGAGATAAATCTCCAATATTCCCTCTGCCTGCTGGAACAAAACTCTTGAGCTGACCCACCTGAGCTAACAGGGAGTAGCTGTTTCAAGCCCTACCTGCCGTTTCTCCCCCTCATTTTTTTCCAGCTCAGTGTGCTGTTGCAGGCGGTGAAGGCACTCTGTTCTCTCTGCGGACAGCCGCTCAGCCATAAGCTTGTCTAAAACACGGAGCTGTGGAAAAAAACGCACAATTTAGCTGAGATGATAGTGTTAAAAACCAAACAAAACCCCTATTTGTGAACCCTGTAAGTCAAAGTACAGTCTGTCTTTCAGTCTTCATTTCTAGGAATGCTGCCAACTACAATTAGATGTAGCTTGCAAAAAGGTTCAATCACAAAATTATCGGTGAATAACAATTACATTAAAAAATAACGTAAAGGATCTTGAATCTCAGTGCAGACAGAATTCAGCAAGAGGGATTTTTTACAATTATGAACCAACCAGCTGTAGCACTGCCTCTGTCTTTAAGTTTCCCTCTTAGGGCCTCAAGCAGTTTAGATTTATTGTCTAAACGAGCACTGGAAGCCACTTAACACATTAAATGTGTTTTTCTCAAGACCCTAGTTTGCAACATCAGATCCCTGTGGAATGTCACAGTTCCCTGGTCTTGAGTATTAGCTTTCAGGTTCATTTTTACAACACAAGAAGCAATAAACGAATCATGACAATGAAAGTATTCATTAAGCTTAGGCTATGTTTCTAATAGTCATGCAGGCAAGCAGACCTCTGGGTCATATTCTTACTTGATGTTGAGTTTTGCTTTCCATCTGGCCCAGCTTAACATTCATCTTATCTTGTACTGTCCCAAACTCAGCTTTTATCTCTTCCACCGTTGCCTCCAGCTGATTCTCCAGTTTATTTATCAGGGGCTCACAACGACATCCATTTATCGGTGCCTGAAAGGAGTACATACACATGCTACATCCCGCTGTCCCCTTAGTGTACTTGGAACATTATCACAGCCTCCTTGAGTCAGTCTTGGGCTCTTAGGTACTATGTACTGTATCTCACCCTCCTGATTACATCTTAGAGTAGCTCAGCCAACAGGCTATAGTTGGAAAAGCAGACTAGAAAAGGATTGATCTGATTTATATGGACACATCCTAACACACAGCAGTGTTGATTTCTCTGGGGCTACAAGCAGCAATGATCTCAGATCATGTGTTCCATGGTGCTGTGTGCTGTATGAGGGGGTACCACATTGCAGGCCTATACCCCGAGTCTCAATGCTGTAATTCTGAATTGTACAAAAAAAGTCTGATTTTGTAGATATGTGTGGTTTTGTGTGCATTTATTTTTTAACCTAATGTCAATAATTTGCCTTTTTTTAAAAATTTTTGTACTGTATGGCAAGGTCTCACCGCTCCTGTCTGCCTTCACCCTGTTGGCATTCAGCTGACCCTTATCTGCAGTGTACACTGCTGCCTTCACTGACCTGCATGACACCATCCCAAGGCTCCTCTGCAAAAGGAGCTGCACTGACCACATTTAAATCTCTCAGGGAGATTGTCACAAAAGGCTCCCTGAAGCTGATCCTCATCGGCTTCCTCTGCAGTCCACAGGCAGAAACTGGCTCCTTCAGGGGGGTGAGTCAGGAGCCCAAAGCGGCTGCTCTGAATCTGTCTGCAGAGGAGCCTCCCTCTTTCCTTTGGGCCCTGCAGTACTGTTTCAGAAATTGGGGGTTATTCCCTTGGCAGAGGAAGGCAGGTGGTTTGCTGAGCACTAAAGAAAGCTTCAGAAACACATGTACTTAAGAAATTCTGTTTGCTATTCAGGGCCTGAAGGCATCAAAGAAGACAGACGAGCAAAAAAGAAGGGGAGAGAGGAGCGTCGTGTATTTCAGGAAATACTATAAGGGAGTCTAGTTCTATTAAGCTAATCTTTGTGAATACATTAGATTTGTATACAAATCCTATCTGCTCTCTGCACCTTTCTTCCTGCTCCCCAAGTCCTTCCCACTGGCCCATCCTCCTACCATCAGATCCTAGGGGCAGGGAGATACTCCTTTTAACATATGAAAGGTCCTCCATCCTTCCTCATGTCTGTTATTAGGATAATCCCATAGCATCCCTGCCTGGAAATTTCCCAAGTGGTGCACAGCGAGATGTTGGAAAATATGGCCAGTAAAAGCTTTGAAGTCTGCCTTGAGTGATCTTCAGAATCTGCTGAATTTCTTAACTACAGCAAGGGACTGAGGAGAGCTGGTGGATAGACGTGAGAAGCTAAGGAAATGAAAGGACTGACCTCCCAGAGGTACAGGAGGGCAATATTAAGAAAACAACAATATAGGTGTTACAATGTCTACAGCGTAATTTGCTGACTGTTTTCATGCTCGTTTAGAAATGCATACTGGTAAATACTTGCATAATAAAATGAGTAAAATATCAGTCTCTAAACTGGAATAAATGCACATGAGCTGGTAACTCCAGGTTTATTTGTGAACCAATTTCTGTATAGCTCCTGCCTCCAGTAACCCTAGAATCCCCAAAGACACGTTGCAATAAACAGAAAGAACTGAAACAAAATGTATCGAGCATACTCAAGCTCTTGGTTTAGGTAGTAAGCTTCAGTGCTCACACACTGCTCTCATTTATTTTCCTCGGAAGAGCTCTTGTGTTTCCTGTTGGAAATCTTAATATTTCAAAGTGTATCATCAAAGTTCCAGTATCATTGCCAATCACTGTTCACGCCTTATCTCCAACAAGGAAATACTCTGTAGATCAGAACTAGTTAACTATGTCTTCTTTAACATGCACAAAACCAGCTTGTTGTTTACCAGACTTCAGGCCAAAATGCAGCTGAAGCCCAGACAAGGAAAACAAATCCACAGTCGTGATTTCATACCCTTGAGAGTGCAGTTAGTTGAGTGCATTTTCTATCCGTTAGCTAACTGTGCCCCCACTCCCAAGTGCTGCTCCCCGTGTCTCCCTCCACGAGGGCAGCAGCTGGCTCACCTGCATCACCTTCCCATCCCTTCCTCGATAGAGCGTGTACAGCTGGTAGGCTCGGACCTCGTGGGGAGGGGGTGGAGAGGAGCAGCGATGTTTATTTCTGCGCTTCGGCACATTTTGCTGGGGCTGAGGGAGTGTCTGCTGGTCAGCTGGGGAGATGGGGTCCGAGAGTGCTGAAACCTGCATAAAATACACACGACGTTTTCCCTGTTCATGAGTCCACCCCGGTAAACTATTCCTGATGGGAATGGGACAAGTCCATTGTGACAATTACAGCAAAACCCTGATTAAAATACCAGTCCAGCTGCAGTGGCTGGCCACAACCTTGGTGTCTGTCAGCACAATAACCAGATTTCTGCATAAATATGGTTCGTGTGACCCTCAACAGCAGAATTTCCGCACCAGAAAACGGTTTTGTCTGAAGACTGCCTCTGCCCCGCGAGCACGGCAGGGCTGCTGCCCTGACTCACCAACAAGCGGAAGGGACACCTGTACTGTTCCTCAACAACTATCCCTTCTCTCTTTGCCATTTTAGATCTACAGATACCTTTTCCTTTGGCTTTTTCTTTTTGCTCTTCTTCCCTTTGGGATCTGGTGAGGTTGACCGGGGCTTATCCTTCAGATCGCTCTTCCTCTGCGGTGGCTGGTCGCTGCTCGGCGTGTCGTCAGCAGCTGAGACGCTGCCCTGCTTGAAGCAAAGACAGGGAGTTCAGAGCAGTTGCAGAGATGGGGAAAAGGTGCGTTTTCTTTAATGTCTCAGTTTTAAGCTGCTCTGCACACATGAGTGGGTAACTCTTTAGCAGCAAAGCACAACAGGCTGCCGTGGTCACGTGCAAGTGATGGCTCCAAACAGATTTAGTTCTGATGGGTTTTATTTACACTCCCTCTTTGCAGCAGATGTAGACGGTAATGCTGGGCTGTACCTTGCTCTGTACCGCTTCATCCCGTGGCACCGACTGAGCTCGCCTTTCCTCCTTCAGCCTCTCTCTCTTCTTCCTCAGGCTTCTTCCACGGTTAAAGCGTGAGACCTGAAGGCAGACAACACTGTGACTCAGTGATGTCACGCTCTTTCTTACCACAGAAGCCAAGTGATAGAGCAGACCTTTTTCACCTCTACTAAAAGGCAACACATAAAAGAAAGTGCACTGCCAGATGGATGCTGATGGGCCAAGCAATGTGAGCGTTCATATCTCAGTGGTGGTATGGTTTCATGGCTAAGTCCATCAGGGCACTTTGCTAACCCTTGGAGGGGTGAGAGCTTCCTCCTGTGTCCCCAGGCTGGTTGCCAAGCCAAGCCAAGCCAGGCCAGGCCAAGCCAGGCCAAGCCCTGCTCACGCAGAGGTGACAAGGAGGAGCAGGACAGGGATCGCACCTGATCTCATACCAGAATACAGGGCCCTCCCATGTGCCTTCCAGCCTGAAGAGCATTGTAGCATTTCACACACATCAGCAGAGTATAAACAGGACATTTTGTCCTCATTTCAAAGCATCTTCCAGTGCAAGCAACCATCTTGGGGGTGGGAGAAGTCTGAGGCAGACAGCAGAGGGACACAACCTGGGAGCTTTTGGGTACAGGGCTACCGCAGGGAAAAAGTGTCTCTGGCTGCTCCATGCTCTGCCAGTCAGGACAGCCAGGACCTCTGCCAGCACTTATTACAGAGGATTAATCTGCACACCTTGCTACGCTTGGGGGCTGAAAGGCTCCATGTCAATAGACCTGATGCCAGCACACAATGCCAGCAGAAACGTAGGCATCTTTCATAACAGAAGTTTAAGGACCAGGGGATGTGGCCCCTCTAGGTTAACTGGCCTCAGCTCCATGTGTATGTGTGTGTTGAGGAGAGATTTGTAACATACCTGTGATGCTTTAGTGAGGAGGAGCGCAACCTCAGGGTTATTGTGCTGTCTGGCAACCTCTAGAGGGGTCTGACCTGCCTGCGAGGAAAAAGAAAATGGCACTTCTTTCAAAACACAAGCTGCTGGAAATGTGGAATTTCTCCACCCAAGGTTAGCACATGCTCTGTGCACAAGAGCATAGTGACTAACTGCTTTCATTTACCCAGATTTAATTCAACTCTTAACACCCAATATTTTCTACCAACACTAGAGTGTTGAAGAGAGTCTGCATTAAGAGAGAGTTGGGGTTGTTTAGTCTAGAGAAGAGAAGGCTCCAGGGAGACCTTATTGAAGCCTTCCAGTACTTAAAGGGGGCCTACAGGAAAGATGGGGAGGGACTCTTTATCAGGAAGTGCAGTGATAGGACGAGGGGTAACGGTTTTAGACTAAAGAGGGCAGATTTAGATTAGCTATAGGGAAGAAATTCTTTACGATGAGGGCAGTGAGACACTGGAACAGGTTGCCCAGAAAAGTTGTGGATTCCCCATCCCTGGAAGTGTTCAACGCCAGGTTGGATGGGGCTTTGAGCAACCTGGTCTAGTGAAAGATGTCCCTGCCTATGTCATAGGGGTTGGAACTAGATGATCTTTAAGGTCCCTCCCAGCCCAAACCATTCTAGGATTCTATGACTCTAATACAAAATACCAAAGAAACTCCACGTCCTACTTACATTGTTGACAACAGATGCATCAGCCCCTGCCTCCAGCAACAGCTTAACCACCTTCCTGTGATTTAGAGCGGCAGCTACATGGAGTGCAGTATCTCCTGCCTGCAAGTTACAAAGCAGAAAGCAACCGTGTAACACACATCCTTGGGTCTCACCCTGCAGAAATCACACCTTCCTAAAAGATGCTCAGAAGTCAAAAGACCTACACTTACTGATGCAACAACTAAGCTTAAATAAGGCCTGGTCAATAAAAAAAGCAGAGTTGGGAGGAAGAGGACAGGAGGGGGCAAGGAGCTACTTCAGCCTGGTTTTGAGAAATGCAGCAGCTGGCGATCTGGTTTAACTAAACCGAGTGACACATGACACAGCTTGGAGACAGCCCAGCTCGGAGACAGCCCAGCTCTACCGCCAGCAAATGGATACAACATCTGAGGGCAAAACCGGTTTTCCCACCACAACCTCCTCTTTTTCTTTTTTTTTTTTCCCAGGTTTGGTGTGCAGGTGGTCATGTATCACATTACTCAAAAATAATCAGATAAGTACCAGCAGTGAGATGGTCAGTGTTCTCTTCATGAGATTCCTCAAGAAAAACAGTTTCTGGACCAAAGCCAGGAGGCGATCCGGGTCCAGCACTAATACACTGCCCTGCCCTTGTCCCGGTGCAGTGAGGTGAAGATGGCTGTGATCAGATTTGGGCACCGGTAACAGAGCCAGCAGTATCGTGCATATAATGCCCTCCTGTCCCCTTTGCCTTGCATTTTGCCGTCAGAAAATTAGATCTCCTCGAGACTAGTGGAAATCTATTGCTTGTTGCTGACTTGGATGAGGCGTGTTCATAAACAAAATCATTACATGTGCAAATACGGAACAACTTTGGGTAGTGCTGGGGAATGAAGGAAAGTGGTGTCTCTCTGGGCCAGGTTCACACCAGTTAATCTTAATATTCAGTAGCTCATTTTGCAAGTTAAAAAACTCATTTCCAAATAAAATTACATAGTAAATTTAACATGCTGAAACCCACTTTGTTTGCTGTAATATCTCCTCTCTAAGAAACAAGATTAAATGTACAAATCGTAAGACATCTTTATGATCCTCACTACACATGGAAAATTTCCCAGGAACATGAGATGATGTGGTTAAGCACCACATGATCTGTTTATTTAGCAGATTTAACACATTTTAATGTATTAAATCCATTCCCTTCTACCACCCAGTTAGGCTATGCTATAGCATGGCTATAGCCAGCAATCAATTACTTCCCTATAAACCAACCATGGATGATTAATCCTAGGTTAGACTGATCATTACTTTGAATTTAAAGCATACTTCTTCACTTTTATGTCTTTTAAATTCCCACAACTGCAAAATGCAGCAAAGTATTCCAGAGAAATTCACACTTTTGTAGCATCTGAGCATTAGCGAGTTCTGCTTCACAATGTCTCTGTAATGGCTGTAGGACCATTAAAACCTCATTATAGAGAGAACATGGGACCCCATAAAATGACTGAGCCTCTTGCCCAGTCCTGTTCTGCACAGAACTGGTAAGGACTCAGGAGCGCCAACCCCTACCCCTACACTACTACCCCCGTCCCAAACCCCCTTTCTACACCAACATACGACTGTAGAACCTCATAAATAGGCAATGCTTTAAAGAAATGATGCAAATGCGATGGCAAAATAATAAGTCACTGATACGCCATTACTCTAAGGCTATTCTTAAGAGCTCAGGCACTTGGTGGTACAGTGAAACACAGAGTGAAGTGGGATTCCTTGGGTAGGAATCCCTATTTCCAACAACTATCTGTATGCAAAGGGCGCAGAGTCACAATGAGGTTCATGCACTGACCTGGTTCTTTTCATGGACTGAACAGAAAGCACTGAGCAGCACCCTAACGATGGGCAAGTGATTATAACGAGCAGCCACATGCAGACAGGTATCTCCTGCCTGCAAACAGAAACAAAGCTCTGAGCATGTAATCACAGTAAGAAAGCTTGCACTTGTCATGGTGTTCAGGGATGAAATAATCCTATTAAACCAAAAAGAGCAGTAAATGCCACACACCTCCACTGAACAGCAATGCTGTCTTCTCTGCGGTACAAAATCTACTGTCATGGGTGGGAAGGTTTAGCAAGAGCTGGGGTCAGGCAAGGTGTGGGTATGAATTCTTTAACAACTGATGGGAAATACTGGAATTATAAAATGCTGGTTTACTGCACTACAAAACCTGATTTACATTTTTACATTAAATCTGTTCTTCTGAACTGCAAACCAATGTGATTTGGAAACTCAACTTGGTGTTGCACATAATAAAGAAAACATGAGGAGTGGGGGCCAGAGCAGCATCCCCACGAGGGGGGCACATGCGCAGCTGGGACTGGGAGCAGAGCCCCACGGGTTTCCATTTCTGTGTGCCTCTGCCCACCTTGTTATTGAGCAGGGACAAAAACATCTGGCACCCTTTTGTAGATTTTTTTTTCTCCTTTGTCATGCCAGAATCATTATAAAATAAGAGGAAAGCTGACTGAAATTGAAGTCACCTTGAATCTATCTCATTTGACAGACCGACACACAGTATATATTATCTGTCTCAGTGAGGGCAGATCTGAAGGCTTTCCCTGCTCTGGCACAAAATCCCTTTAAGATTTCCACCTTTTTGAGAGAGGAGCCCTTTTGCAGAATTGCACAACAGCATATGGGTCAGGCCATCAGGACCACAAAAAGCAGCAAAGGACCAGCTGCCTCGGTCTGTGCAACAGCAAAACCCCCTTTGGCTCCTTCCATCCCCACTCAAGAGATGGGTACAAGTAGTGCATCGCTCAGTCCTATCAAAAGCGTTCCTGTACATGATGTATAAAATGGTTAGTGGGGTTTTTTCAATAGCATTTATAATAAAAATCACAGCTTAAAGCACTTCTGAGTCTTTCTACAAGTTAAAGCAATATAGCTAAAAAAAAGGCACACAAAAATGAACACGTTCTTTTCAAAACTCACATTATTTTTGAGGTCTGCTCGAGATCCTCCAAGTAACAAAACACGAGTACTCTGGGAATGGCTATTCTGGCAAGCCAGGTGAAGAGGTGTGTTACCTGCCTTAGAGAAATACAGGAAAATATAAAAGTCATATTTAGAAATCGGACTTAAGCATTAAAAAACAAAACCTCACTGGTCTTCCCACAAGAAGATCCACTGTCATTGTTATTTTCCTGAAAATACAAGCTGAATGAACCTGGAGACTGAAATATGCTTTCCATCCTGGAAATGATTTATCTGGGATATAGTAAAGGCAGAAATTGGCCAGTCTAACAAGATCTGCATTGCTCAAGTCTGTTTGCAGGAAGCAAAGACTCCAGAAACTGTCTGGTTCATTAATATCAAACAGCACTATCAAGTATTTAATTTAAAGAAATATAATTCTTGTGTTTCAGGTTTCCTCCATGCACACACACAAAGAAACATGCTGCCACGGCATGGCATCTGTGATCTCAAGCAAAGCCGGCCGCAACTGCTGCAGGGTATTAGGCAGACGAGGGTCACAACGATTTATGTTTCTTTATGATCGTAACATAAACCAGCTCCAAGTCTGGCTGGGTCTGTAGGTGCTCTCACAGAGCAGAATGAAGATTTTAGGCTACTGGAAAGCTTCAATGTTCAGAAAGCACGCCAGTCTCCAGCCAAGATGAGAAGGGGAAAAAAAAGCCACCCAAGCCCCAGAGGAATCACATGCTAAGGTTCCTGAAAGAAGCAAATATGTAGTTTTTAGGAACAGAAATCAAAGAAGAGTTTGCTTGTCTTTCTAACACTGTGAAGGGTTTTATTGGTCTAACAAGTTTTTCTGACAGCATTTGGCTTTTGTTGGCCTGAAAATGTTTGAGCTAGAAATGAAATCAGCTCAGGTAAAAAGGTTTCCCATGCTTACTAGGCTGCCTGTTCACCTTGATTATGTCCTTTAATTTGTCTCCTGTGCTTTCAAGACACACATCAAAGCTGCAGGGTTTGAATTACAAAAGGCCATCTCTTAGGTGTGGTCTTAGGTCTTCAGTTCCACTTTACAGACTATTTCAGGTCTGAATGTAGTCCCTAAGCTGTGGCAGACATAAACATTTTCTTTCTCAGCTAAATTGCATTTAGGTGTCAATTTTTTCCCTCCTGGGTTTATCTCTGAAAAGCCTCTGCAATGTCTTTATCATTTGCTGTTTGGAAGGTCAGCCCTGGTGGGACGGCAAAGAGGTCCTGTGCAGTAGGTGATGGGCGAGGACCTCGATGCTGGGAGAAGTCACAGTGCTGGTGCCTGGGGTCAGGGCTTACAGGAGCAGGCTCATCTGGCTCGCCTCCCATGGGGTAACAAATAGTGGGTCCGAGTTGTACCGATCTGGGGGTCTTCCCTGGTCTACTGAATCGTCACTGAAATGTACAGACTGATGGAGGGTCTGAAAAGAAGGCTACAACTGATCTCACGGGGTGATCTATTACAGTGGAATAGTTTTTATTAAGTCAACTTGACTGAAAATAAACTGCATCTCCAAGGTGATTGCTGCACAGGAGGAATACAGCTACCCAGGTGGTTTACCCACATGTTGTCCCATTCCTCAAACATCTGCCTGACTCGCCTTTAAAATCCCAGGTGTCCTGTCTGGCCTCTGCATTTCACTTAATATAGAAGCCATCTTCAATTGCATTGTTCTTTTATATACTGTGCTCAAGGTGCTGTGCTGCAAGAAGTGCATCCCTACAAGCATTCCCCAAGCAGTCCCAGAAGGTATTAACCAGGAGTTACAGAAAATACAGAGTCAAATCCCTCCCGTCTTCTGCTGCTTAGCAGGGTTTGGCAAATCTAGCAGCCCATATCTGTCCCATCCAGCCAAAACTGCACAATGCCCAGGTGTAAGTCAACAGCCTGTATGGTGCTCCTGCACATGGCACTCAGCCCTGGCTGCCAGAAAAGCTGTCAGAAAGATTATGCCTTGTTGTCAGTAACATAAAAAGTTGAGAGACCAGAGAAACCATTTTGGGATTAAGCAGAATTAAGCTCTTCATTTTTGTTGAAAGCAAAAGGGTAAAAGCACGTGTACGTGTGCAAGCATGCACAATTTCCGCATTTTTCAGCAGCTCCTGAGAAAAGATCCTGTCCATTAAAAAACACCCAAATGGTGAAATGCAAAGGGAGAGGATTGTGCGGGTAAGACATCAAAGAGCAGTGCAGGAGTTGCTCACGCAGTATTAAAGTCTGCCAGTCATATTTCAGACATCAACCTTGCTGAGCTGCTCTGTGCACATACTTTCCAAGAGAGGCTGTCTTCAAACAGATGACATACGCTGTATTTTAAGCTAAATCTTCTAATACCATGAGGCATCCAAGCATGCAGGACAACCAGACTTGCATCTTAAGCCCACACCTTTGGACCCATATACACGGCCATATGGAGTATAATGGTTCACAGGACTATAAAGTCAAGCACTATTGTCTGTTACATGTAAGCATGGGAAGTTGTCTGAAGTACCTCTGATACAAATCTAGGTGAACATTACAGCAAAAAATAATTACAGAAAATAAAAATTGGAAACAATATAAAAGAAGGAATACACATAAAATAATATCAAAGTAACTATAGACCACAAAGTGACCACAATTGTACAAACACATGCATACACACTGCATATATGCACACATGCACATACAGAAACACTACACCCAGGCAATGTGCCTTTTTACTCCAAGTCTTGGACCTTGGCCACCTGTCTCCCATCTTCCCTTTCTTTACTAGCCCCTTTCAGTTGTCATTTGAGAGACACGTGTTCCAAAAAATGCTCACAGATCCCATAAAGCCATCCCAAAGCTCTCTTGCCTGTAACGAAGGACATGGTGCTAACCGTGTGATCTGACCGACTCATCAGCACAGCGGCCCAAACCCTAACTCACCTCACACCACAGGCTGCTACCGCCATTTCCTAGACGATTCCATTAACTTTTGAATTAGCAAATTGAAGACAAGTCTCCTACAGGTACTACAATTAGAGCGGAACTAAAACCCCTTGCTTTGTTATTCCTTCCTCTAAACTGCTCTCAAGGTATTATAAATACCAAAAGGAAGATAATCCAGGTTCATTACAAGATTTTGGTAAGAGCCTACACTCATGTATTAGGAAGAACTTTCTAACAAAAGATATACTGTATTTTTCCCTCTGTGGCTTACATGCATTTGGCTGTTTAATTTCTGAAAAAAAAATGGATTTTGAACACCATTTTCCTGTTAGTACAATTCATTTTCATTTTAAATCACACCAATCACGATGAATCCACTCGGTATAAATTAGAGCACTGTGGAGATTTCCACAGGAACTCCAGTGCTTCTCAGCCATAATTAATGTATCATTCAACACGCTATTGAGTTCCTCCTGCATCAGCTGTCAAAATACGAATTTCCTAATGCCTGTGGAGGAACCATCCAGGCATAATAAATGCAAAAAAAGAAAAAAAAAATCCCACCAGGAGCTGGTCCCCCACCTGCTGAGAAATGCCATGGCCAGAAATCTCCAGTGCTGAGAATCAGCCGTGTTACACCAGAACTGAAAGCTCCTCCTGCATGGGTCTCACCTTGTTCTTGGCAAGAACATTGGCTCCTGCTTTAACCAGCACTTTGGCAGACTGACTGAATCCATGCCAACAAGCTTCATGAAGAGCGGTGTTCCCATCCTGAAGAGCACATACACAAGAGGAGAATGTTAGGGTGCTGTGTCCACAGGCAGAGTAACGTTACATTCAGAACGCAGCAGCTGCACACCCCACCTGGTCACTTAAAAAATAAAACATTTTCCTTTCCTTCTAGCTTATTTTCTATTTTATTTTTAAAAGAGGCTAAAAGTATTGTTATTTCTTTTGTTTGGAACTTGGAATTAATTATATTTACTTCCAAACTAAATTTACAGCCTGGGATTCTCAGTTTCTGGGATAATCAAGGGAAACGGTGCAGTGTTTTGCACAGGGCATAGTATGGTTGTACATTTCTTTAATTCCTCCCTTAATGAGCTGAGACCAGACTCTTAAATCAAAAACTATCAGCCTGATTAAAAAAAAAAAACAAACAAAACCAGAGTAATTTATATTAAAGAGATGACAGGGCTTTTTTTTCAATGTAACTGTTCCAAGTACTTTCAAAGCTTCAGATACTTACTCAGGAGTATAAACCATAACTTTCTCTCTGAGACTTTAATATTAGTGGCCGGCAAGGCTGCCATCCCACAGGGCTTTGCTTTTGCCTGTTACCTTGTCTTGTCTGTCCAAAGCACACCCCTCTTGAATCAGAGTTGCTATAACATCGGTGTTCCCTACAACAGCAGCCCGGTGCAATGCTGTCTGATCACCCTGCAAAAAGAAGCAAATTTGTAAATGGTACCATTCCCACCTCAGTTTGACTCAATGCAAATGCATACCACACACACATCTTCAACACACATACTGTTAAATCCAAGCTGCCTTTGAAAACAGTACTCATAAACAACTATCATTAAAGTTTCCAAGATTAACGACATTATTAAAAGTATCAGAGAGCTACAAACCAACTGTTTACAGAAGTTTGCAAGTCATCACAATCCCATATACAGCGCTGAAGCGTTCTAAAAATATGGTAGTATTAGAAGGCAGTGAATCTAACACATTTGGCGCTATGTGTCTAATAACCAACAGTATCTGCAGGGAACTAAAGGGAATTACAGGCTGTCGTAATTCATCATAATGATCCTCCAGTACTAACACTAACTGGATGAGGCTTTCCTGTTTTGGCTCTGATTGATTGCTCCATCAGCCCGCTTAGGATAAGAAGCATGAGTTGAGATTGGTTTCTTCAGCACCTCTGATGAATTTACCAATTAGTGCTAAGAGTGGAGGCAATTTTATGATGAGGACCACAACTGCAAGACCATCAACTTATTTCATTCAAGCAACTGAGCGATCTTGAGGTCCAAACGACTTTCATTTCTCATTGACCTCCCACGTAGCAGCAACAAGCAAGTTTCTTACATCAGTTTATTTCCTTTACGGCCAAGTTTCCAAAAGAAATTATGCTGATGAGGCCACCTTGTCTGACTGCCCATCTACCTCCCCTCTAACAACTGCTGAACTCATTTGCTGAGCTAGAAGCGCCCAAGATTAATTTTCTACAAGCCTTCCAGAAACTGAAGACTAGGGAGACGCAACTACTGGCCCTGCCTATTGGGGGTTATCTATGTATTTTTATGTGTGTGTTGGTGAGACCATGATAAAAGAGGCGGAATAGGAGAACTTATGCAGGAGCGTGCAGGGATGTAAGACACCGGCCGATGGGAAAATGAGCTGCAGTAGTTCCACTGCTGCCACAAAAAATGGTCTTGGCTTTCCTTTGAAGTTGCTTTGAACCTGCAATGCTGAAGCACAGCCTAAGTCCAGGCACAAAGACTAGCTTCAAAGCTGCACACAGCCTTTTGGGGGGATGAATAAACAGAGCGGGAATCCAATCCACTTCTACTTATCTAGATAATGGTCACCAAAAACACAGGCAGGGCAGAGATATGCAGCGCATCCTGAGGAAAAAACCTTGCAGGAATCTAGTCCTAAACAAATACAAAATTTCTCTGCTACAAATCTTTATCAGATAATACCACACTATATTAAATACTAAAACTAGAGGAATTTCTGTATTTTCTGTCCTACAGTCTACAAGTCTTTATATAACTGGATAATTTGAATAATTTGTCCTCAAAAGCAATTAGCAGCTGACTTAAAAATTTCTCTTGGTGGGGTTCTTTTGTGCTAATGACACCAAAATAGTTATTAATCCATGAGTGAAAAATGAGCACTGGCAACCACAACTTGTCAGTAACCCTTGTAATGCCAACTGCCACCACCAGTAAATCATTAAATTGGCTTATAATCATGAAGTTGATTTTTAAAAAAATTGTTGAGGGATTTTATTTTTTTAATTTGCCATCTATGTTTTGTCTCTAGAAGTCACATATTCTTACCTTTGCTCTTGTCCCTATTAAGACTGGAAATGTATTTTAAGAGATTTTGAACAAAGACAATAATGGCTCCAGGAACTGGGACTTTCAGAAAAACATGAAGTATTGGAAAACTGACAGCACTGCAAGTTCTCTGAACTTGTGTATTTATTCCAAATTTAAAGATAACAAAAATGTTATGGAAAATGTCCAAAATATACCATCTCACAAGTGCAAGTGTCGGATAGTTTCCAGTAACTATTACTGTGCAGAAATCTGCTTGCTAACAAGCTGGGGAAGAACTTAACACTCTCCTTTGATAGTGCGTGGTACTGATGACTGGAACAGCTACTGCTACTGCAGTAATGGGTAATGTGGACAGCGCAAAGGTCATTTTTTCTGACTACCATGAAGTGGAAAGTAATCCGTCAACCTATCCCTGCCAAATGGTATTGCTGCACCAGCAAAACTACAGAAGATACTATAATAAAGACTAAAACAAGATGACATCTGCCATTGCGATGGATGGAGCCTGAACAATGAAGGGTTGGTTCCTACTTCTTCACAGTCTGGAAAATTGATCGTGGAGAAGACCAAATTGGGGGCAGGCATGGATTGTATTAGATTTAGTTTGTAATTAAGAATCTTCTTGCTGGGCCAGTTCAAATCAAGGCTGTTCCTGTCGTTAGCCCAACCCCATCACAGTAATTGCAGTGAGGTCAAAGGCCACTTCAGCTTTTTGGGGTTTGTAGATGTGACAGCTCAGTTAAATTAAAAACTCAGTTAAATTAAAAACAAACACATATTTGGAAAGTGGGAAGCACACCTCACTGCTGCAGGAGCAGGTCTCTCTTGGGGAGCTCAGCCCGTGTGCTGGGGGCCATTCACCAGGGCTCCAGATTAGCACTGGGACGGTTTCAGCCATGCCCGGGCTTTGTCTCATACCATATTCTGGTCCCCGAAATGGAAGCCTGGGTAGGTGAAGGGACACAAGTCCCGCAGATAGCAGGCTCAGGTGCCTCCTGCCCAAGGTGTGGGCTTTGGTGCTGACATCTTCCCTACACAAGCATGGGGAGAGCAAAGCACCTCAGAGTAAGGTCCAACCAGCACACTGACCAGGTAAATAAATACCTCATCTACATAACAGGGAGTGTCAAAGGATATCTCAAACCCTGCCTCACCTGGACTGAGGCACCTCTCAGTGAAGAGATGGCAGGTATCAATGTCCTGGGGAAGGTCCCTACCACCCCCAGGCCCTTCAGCCAGCAGGGCAGGACCTGGCTGACGGTTCCCTTGGGCCTCAGCACACACATTAACCTTAAACTGCTTAAGGTGCTGTGGAAGCTGAACCACCAGATTGCAATGGCCTCTGCGTGTGAGTCACTGAGCAACCCAGCCACAGATGGCACAGCCCATCTATAAATAACACTGCCTGCATCGCTGCGTTTCTAACTTGTCTTGCCTCCCCATTAAGCAGAGGAGCAAACCCCTATCTTGCCTCTTATGGAGTCAGATTAAACAGATGAGTTATATTTTTTTCACAGCGTGAATTTTCAGACAGTGTCATCAGTGACTCGTGTATCTTTTTATTAATTGCTAAAATAACTGTCTCTGAAAGCACTCACCAGAGTTCTGCCTTTAGCAAGGCATTAAGGCGGCTGTTCCAGAGGCTCAGAGAGAAATTGCACCGGGAAATGCATATTAACTGCCCAGACTATTATGTTGGGCACAACTTACGATCCTATGTGTAAGTGATTTATGCCTTAGGAACAGACCGCAGATCAGTAGCAATGCAGAGAGATAACTCCAGTACTGTGTCACCCAAATGTGACCTTGACAGAAACAACAGAGGCTGCCTAAATGCAGATGTGGGCCTGAAACCAAAAAGACACTTAGGTGTTTAAGTGAGGCTTGGTAGAAGTAAGGCACTTAAGTCTACAATGGTGCATCTTAAATCCCCTTCCTCAGCTGCTGCCTAGCCCTTAAAGCAACTCAAACTTGGCCGTTTCCACTCCAATGCCCTGCATATCTTGGCTTGCACGCTGCCACAGGGGACCGCGGTCATGGTGGCACCGAGGAGGTCATCACGTAGCACACACCCAGCACTGCTGCAGCCCCTAACACAGCTGTCTCCCCTCCTCTCTCTCGCTCTGTGAGTGCCCTCGTTGCACACTTGCTGGAAGAAGCTCCACGCAAGTTGCAAGGTGCAAGTTGCACCACCCTTTGAAACAAAGCCAGCGAAGGAGGTGGCCACTGGC
The DNA here is from genome assembly GCA_013401315.1 of Balaeniceps rex. Classification (NCBI taxonomy): domain Eukaryota; kingdom Metazoa; phylum Chordata; class Aves; order Pelecaniformes; family Balaenicipitidae; genus Balaeniceps; species Balaeniceps rex. Next base: position 114,772 of record VYZW01030579.1, on the reverse strand, counting down.
TCTTCTGCAGCAGCCCAGATATTACGATACTTGCCCAGTTTGTCTTGCCATGAGAGCGCTGCGGTGTTGAAAGTGCTCCATCTTTAAGAAAAACATCTGTATTCACTGAGCTAGAGAGAGGGACGTGCTGGTGGGAGACCGGGATGGAAGTCTGCATCCCCTGGTGCAGAGGATGAGGGACTGCACACCCTGTGTGCTCTACCTGTAACGGGGCTATTGCACAGCAAGGCTCAGCACCAACAGGTATGTTTCCAAAGGGTGAAACCGTGCTCTTTACAGAGAGCTTAAACACCCGCTTTCAGGAGAGGGCTAGAGGCTCGGAGTCCTGAAGAAAGGCAGATACTTAAATCTTGACCTTCTCCATGGATTTTGGCATTACCCCTTTCCTTTAGCATGTCTATGTTGGCTAGGCTGGTAGCGCTTGCTCAGTGTCCAGGTGTTTGCAATTACCTTCTCAAGTTTCTTCATTTGCTGACTAACTTAAAGCAGTGGATGCAACCACTGGGACCAGGCACCTAGGAACTGGATAGGCATCTATTTTACTTCTGAAGTTCACCCCAAGGGAAAGGAAACAACACAAGCAACTTACAAAAGGGTTTCAGGTAGATATTAGTACTTCTGCCAGCTCCCCTGGGTTATTGGAATCTCTATTATAGACTCTACTGCCCAAATTTATCGAGATTTGGTTTACCCTAGTTTGTAATACATGTTACTTTTTCCTTTCTCCGATTTAAAAAAAATACCATAACCACCATATTTTGTTTTCCTGCACACTCCTATTCTCCAGAGCATCCATCAGTTGTACAATCTCCTTTAAAACCCCTCTCCAATGTCACACTTTGCCTCCTCACTGTCTTTCCATGTTTGCAGAAATCACTAAACAAACTGCCTTGCTACAGGAGAATTGCACCAAAATAACCAGCAAAAACTCATGCCTTCAGTCCCCGATATGAAGTGCTGGACAGCACTTGCAAAGTCTTACACTATTAAATCAAACCACTAAATTCACAGTAGAAAGTTCAAAATATTTTAAAGTTAAAATATAACCTAGTGTTAAATACTTGCAGGAGCATACAAGCACAGGTGGATATCCTGAAGCAGCTGTACACAAAGGCAACTGAATGTGCCCAAGTGTTTCTCAATGTCACTGTGCTGCTCTCCTGCTCCTTTGCTAAAGAAAGGTAGTCATCATGATACACAGTAAGAAGAACTTCACTCGGAACGATAAATGATGATGCATGACCAGCAGAAGTGATCAAGACATGAAAAAATAATCATGAACGAAACAAATTACAGCCTAAATGAGACTGAAATGGGAGTACAGGAATAAGCCACTTTGCATATTTACATTCAGCTAGAAATGATTATGAACCCTGGGTTATTGTTCCATTTGAAAGTAATTTTCTGCTTCTTAAACTGGAGCTTCCAGAAAGAAAGTTTCGGGGCCTCGGGCCCTTTTTTTAAATTAACTTGTTTTCCCAGTTGGATTTTCAGAGAGCGCATACAGGGCAGGAAACTTGATGCAGAGCACCCAGCGCAAAGCCCGCCATGCAGTCATGCACCGCAGAAGAGCTCGGTCGTGCCAGACCGCCAGGCCAAGGTTTTGCAGCATGCAGCCATGGGAGACATCAAGCTCAAGGCAGGGTTGATGCACAAGATTTCTAACCTCCTTCTCTCTTTCTGATCTTCTAGGTTCCTTCCTAGCCTTTCTCTTCTGGTTTCTCTTATCTTTTTCGTCCTTGATTTCCTTCACCGGGACAACTTTCTCCTTGACTATTTCTGAGGTGTGTGCTGTATGGATACTCATTGACCATTCAGAGATGGCACTGGGATCCCAGTAAGAGTTTTCAGTATTGGCAGGGAGAAGGAAAGAGTTAGCTCCTGGGGTGGCGTACTCTACAGAGCTGGACTCCACTGGTTGAAATTCATAATAATCCCACTCCAGGCCACTGGAGGTCATTCTTCAACTAATTCTTATGGCTTTTACCGTGTTTTAAAGAATGTATCTGTAGAACATGAAGTGAGTGTTTTAATCTCTCCACAACATTCAGCAACTTTTAAGTTTCTGCTTATCATGTGGCAGATGAAAAGTTAGTCTTGCATTCATTCATTCATTAGCTAAAGAGAGTCAACTCCAAAATAAAATGTGTTTAGGTTTCTCTTGTTATTTAGAAAAATAAAATATAGGTCATCTTTTTAGAAGCTGGAGATTTTTTTGTGTTATCACAATAATGCCACAGACAAAAATCAACTAAATAATTTACTTTTCAATTAAATATGACACTCCCCACTCTAATGAGCGATTTAATCTCTGAACCTAAATCTGTATTCCTGAAAAACAGCAATGAAACATACAGATGTTAATCAACACTTGAAACTAAGATGCCTTCACTGCCAAATAAGCACACAGTAAAAGTGACCGAAGGCATAATCAATAGCTTGCAACTAAAAGAGAGTAAGAACGTATTCTGTGGGGCATAAATAAAGTGTAAAAATGAATTATACAAGGAGAAACCATAAATAGAGAACGTTCTTTGAAGACCTATGTAAAAGGAAAGCAGAAATATTTTAGTTAATACCTTTCACAAGCAAAAATCTTCACTTAGAGCTTTAGCCTTCCTCCTCCTCTGAGACAAATCCAAACACACCCTCTGAGACTCAGCAACTCCTGAGGCTCTCCTCAACCCCAACCAAATTACTAGTACTAAATACAGAGCTAAAATCAAAATACATTTTAAAGAAACAGCATCTGTGAATCAAGCATGCATCTACTCTGTTCAGATTAGTCACCACACTTAGAAGCGGTACCCAGTTGTCGTGAACAAAAGCCCCTGAGAAGTTTGCAAGGCATCTGAAATAGGTCTTCTATGAGCTGAATATTTCTACAGTGCAAGACTCTTCGCTAAACTGCACTGATGCTAAACACTGATTTACTGTTTTCCATTATGGCTATCACATTTACCTATAAACAGCCTAGATTTTATTCCTAGAGGATTAAAAAAAAAAAAAACAGACTTACTCAAAAAACAGTTTTCAGAGAAACCCGATTTGACCAAATCAGCGGAAATTCTTGCATTCTTAGAGCAGCAACTTGCTTTTCTCAGGAAAACTGACTGTACTTGTAAAGTACCTGCCATTTTGTCTTAAATACCTGATGAATCATTTTTGCTGGGAGAAGTCGAAAAACATACTCAGGATACATCTGAATAAACTGACACTCCCATTACACTTGCAAATCTGCTCCATTTCACAGATGGGCATAGGGAAAGAATAAAGAGCGCAGGAAGCAAAGTTTCTTCCTAGAAAAACAAGTTTCCCCGTAGAAAGCTGGCTGCACCAGTACCCCCATCCTAAGCTTGTCAGACAGACTGCTCACATCTCACAAGGAAGCAGCTACTCAAGCAGAGAAGCAAACCAGTTTTCCAATTTCTATAGATATTTAAGACTCTCTAGATGCAAATAAATGCCTAAGAGGATTTTCAAAAGGCACCTAGACATTTCCAGTGTCCTTTTAATAGTCAGACAGCTGCCTCTACTAACCACCTTTGGACCTCTAGGTCCTTTGAAGAATTCACACCTTATTTATTACAGGGGGAACAAAAGCAGCCCATCCTCAAACTTGTTCCAGCGTGCTATCGGAAGTTAGCAATGAATCTGGAGAAGTCACGGTTATTCAACTGCTGTTGCACATTTCAGCCTACACCCTTGTTCATCAGAGTGAGGTAACTAAAACCATGTTACCAGTCACTCCAACATGCCTTAAAGACTGGTCCAAGATTATAACTATTCTTACGGAAAACCGAGAAATTCCAATAACTTACATATTTTACCAAATGAAAACAAACTACTATTCACTAAATTCAAAGCTGGTTTCATTGTTCTGATGCTTCACCACACGACAGCCTCACAGATGTGACCACCCCCACATCAAGCGCAGCTGCCAACGGGATGATTTCGCTGCGATGCCACACAGTGCTCCGGGCAGCTGCTCAATACTCTATACGCTGCGGCATGCGTCTACACAAAAAGCATCTCCCACTTCAGGCAAACATCGCAACGGATTGCGTCCCCTACCTGACATCCTCCAGTGGGTTCCCATGTGGTACAAGCAGCTCTTATTTCATTTCTGCACCAAAAGGCAGACAATGACTCTCACTGCTACTCACACCAGCCTGGCGCAACCGGAGCTCTTATAAAGAGCTCTTGAGCACGAGGACCAAGCTATTCATTGAAAACCACCACATTTTACTCTGTCTCCCATGCAGTTTTGCATCTCCAAATTAGAAAATACAGAGACAGATTTTGTTTTAATTTAATCCTACTTCAAAGAAGTGAAGGTCTACTCTTATTTGCAAATTACCTTTTCCCCTCCACCCCAAGCAAGAAGGTTGTTATCTACTTACGTCATCCTGAATATCCAGGTCACAGCCTGCCTTCAACAAAACCTGGACAACATGGAGATGACCTTTGTGGGCAGCAAGATGCAGGGGGGTCCGGCCATGCTATGAATGAGAAGAAAATAATCATACCTTAAGGTGAATTTTTATGCTGGTTGTTGACCAGAATTTTATCCTCTTTTCCTCGTTCTTCTGTTCATACTTCCCCCTCTGAAGCCTGCAATAGCAGCAATTGGCATATATTACTGTACCAAAGGCTTTACCTTAGTTTTGTGTATGCTGAAAACTCCTCCTCCCCCTTCTGCAACATTTCAGTTTATCCTGATGATACTCGACAAAAGGGATATTATATTCACATAAGGATATTTCCTTACAAGTTTAGATCCGGCTTTGTGTCCATGCCTAAAGAGAATTCATGACCCTTTTGTTTCTGTCCCTCTGAAGCACAGAATTGTCAACTGTTTTCAACTTCACTCTGTATGACAAAGTTCCAACAGCAGGCTAATTCATATATTCTAATGGGTACCATCTTTGTGATAGCAATAAGAATTACTGGACTGTTGTGTATGACTGACGCTCCCCTTAAAAGGAATGGAAGACTTGTAGTCACTCCAAGTGACTTCATGTCTACGACAACCAACCTCATTTTGCCAAAGAACTGTCAGGTTTTTTTAGACAATATTTATTTTTAAACATTACCAAGCTTCAATCCACATGAAAGTAAGAGTATAAAATAGTCATGAGTAATTAAATCTACAGTGTAATCAAGGACGGTACCCTAATAAACAGAAGGACAGAACAGCTTTAATTAGTGAGATGGATACATGATCTATGGTTTTAGGAAGGAAAAAAAAAAGACTAAAATTTGACAGTAAAATCTTTTACTTAAAAAAATAGTATCTCCCCAACAAACAGGTTCCGAAAATCTAAGTGAAATTACAAGAGGAAAACAATAGTTACTTGTAACTGAGCCCTGCTCGATCATCCTTCGGCAGAATTTAAAATTAAACATTTCAGGAAAAGGCGAATAGGCTGCTTCTCCTACAATAGGCATAAGAATCGATGTGAAAAGAGGCTCAAAGAAGGAAGACATTGTAAGAGGCAGTCTGGACAACAGAGGAGAACTACAACAAGCGATTCCCTAAAAATTTAACCCATACAACCTGAAAAAGCAAACTCATAACAGAGAATCAAGAATTAACTCCTGCTCTAGGAAGTATGTATGTGTGTGTGTATGTGTGTGTCTGTATAAAATCTCAATGCATTGACATGAAAAGCAAGTGAAACACCTTAAGAACTGTTAAACAGCAACACTCTAAAACTGTTCATTGCACATTTTACTTCATTGCAATTAAGAAAACAGGATTCCAGCCATTGGTAAAATCACAGAGCATCTTCACAAAGAATCCCGTTTTCTCCACCAGGCATTTTCTGAGATAAGAGTTAGGCTCACCTTCACCTGTATCAGTTATATATCTATTTCTTCATTACTGCTGCTGTGATTGTCTATTTTTCCATGCAAGGATTTACCCTGCAAAGGAAGGTAAAGGGCCCTAATACATCAGCTACAGAAGGAGCAAACACCTCAAGAGCTGGCTGACAGGAGGAAAGTAAGCAGAAGGCAACAATCAGCTTTTGAGGTTTTAAGCAACTTCTCCAGTGGGAAAGCAACTTCACATAAATAAAAAACCAAGCTCAAGACAGGATTGTTTTCACCCAGCAAATCCCATACCCGCATAGCTGGTAAAGCCTTGGGAATTCAGCCTCTCAGAGCAAAAAGGAAAGGCAGTCTTGAAATCCACAGAACGGCTGGGGACAAGATGTCCGTGTCATTACTGACTAGTCGTGCCATGCTTTGAAAACGTTAGAAGTTGATTAACTATACAACATTATTGACCTGGGGGCCAGACCTAAGGGAAAAGCCCTCACCCACGCTAATGCGTGGGTCTCTCAAAGCCCAAACATTGTCTCCTGTTAGGCGGCAGCAGCTTGTTCCCATGTGGGAAACGTCCATGCCTGCCCTGCTGAAGGCGTGGGAAGTGCTCGCTGTCACCACTGCCCCTGGGCACCATCCAGCCCCCTGCTTGGGTGCTTCTCACTCGACCTGGCCACAGGTCCCTAAACGCCTGCCCCTACGGCGAAGGGCACCGAGCTGCACCAAGCACACTTCCTTCTCCATCAGCCTGGAGGAGAGCCAGGGCTATGTGGCTGTTCCAGGTAACTCAATAGCAGGAGGCATAAAAGTCTCCAGGCAACACAGTGGGGGGAGGGAGAAAAAAAAAGAAGGGGGGGGGGGCAGGGGAGAAGCCAGATTGACAAATCATTCCTGGCTATCAACAATATGTTTGGATTATGAATATGTGCTCTAGCACGTTCAGGTTTATGGGTTCTGACTTTCTACATTACTTAATGGCAATAAGTAAATCACCTAATCCAGGCATCTCGCTTCCCGGTGGGTTACTAATATATCATGAAAACAATTTTTTGCAATCTGTGCACGGAGCAGAAAAAATCCCAGAGAAACCCAACTTGAAGCCAGCTCATGTACTTTAAAAGGAAAACAGCGTCAACTACATTAATATATCCCAGCAGGGAAACTTTCTGATAAGATAACCATCTCTAACCACTGAAAAAATGCTGAGGTGCAGCCAAAGGTACTGTGTTAAAAATAAACTATGAAAGCAGAGTATCAGTTTATTTCAATACGAGGGACATGTTTTCCTCTCCCAACACACCCTCCTAGGCAATCGCCACACAGAGCGTGCCTGGTTGCAGGGCACAAGCACAAGAGAAGGTTGCAAAACGGCAGAAGATCCAGATCACACAACCTTCACCTGCCCCCTCCGTGCCTTAAGGCACATTAAAATAAAGCCGCCCCAGGGAACAGGCTTATCCAGAGGAGGCTGCCCTCACCCCAGGGAGCACCAAGTTCTCCTGTCCCTGGGACCAACCTGTCCCCTGTTCTCGATAGCTGGGCAGCCTCCCCATGCTCATGGCCAGCCACAGGAGATGGGTGCTGGAGGAGGAGAGGGCGCTTGCTGGAGGAGGCCGCAGCGGGGCCAGGAAGAGCTGCGAGCAAGGGTTGCCTGGATGTTCCAGCCACTCATTCATGTTAACCGTGCATTTCCCCTGTCGCCATCCCCAAGCGTTCAAAAACTTCAGCCACGTGCCCAGAACTCAGGTTTTTTGGTGTTTTGTTTTGGTTTTTTTTTTTAAAAAAAAGTTATTTAAACAGAAGACTAAGAGAATTACTTTTATTCCAGAAGGTTTGTGTGTTTCAAGATTCTCTATCCAAAAACGTAGGTTCAGAGGCACCCCACCTATTGGAGACCCGTGGAGAGGGACCTTCAGAGACCACAGCTACTGCATACGTGCAGTTCTTGAGCCCTTCCCACTATAAAGGGACACTATAAAGGAAAACTATGACCCTACCTAGGATAGGAGAGTGGGAAGGAGGACCAATTCCAGCACATTACACTGATTAGAGGCTCAGGCTTTTGGAAGAGCACTGATCATCTCAAGATTAATCATAACCCTGCAAGAACTGGCAATGCCAGATTTTCTTTTTCTTCCCAGTAACATCAAAATGAGAGCAGAGATGGGTGGTACAGCTGGACAGTATTCCAGTACAGGCAATGCAAACACTGGAAAAACACTCCCACCCACCTCCCCACGCAAACATACACATATATACACAGGTATGCACGTACATATGTACGTACACATCAATCCAGAACAAACCATGAGGGAGAAACAAGGCAATTTGGGTGCCCCTCATGCTGTGACGAGAAACTTGGAGCATTGCAATCTTTGGAGAGAAACTTTCAACAGGTCTGTGCAATGGTGGGAAGCCCAGCAGCAACAGCCAGAGCTGCTTTTGCCTGCCTCTGATCTTCTCCTTCATGTCTGCGAGTCAAATCAACAGCCCTTTACACCAGCTGTGAAGGAGGCTGCTGATGGGCTAACAGGACTTTTATTTTAAATAAAATTTTTCTCTCACAACAATGCATCCTACCCAAAATACCTAGGAGGAAGAGGGAGGAAGGCTGACAAATTTTCCTCTGCGTGTCTCCTCCATAAAGACATTTCGCACTCACCACTGCAGCACCAAAGAGGGGACTTACCTAAATACACACAGGGGTCCTAGTGGGAGAGGAAACATATACAAACACGAGTATCTCCTATAGATGCTTACTGCAAGGAGACAATGCTAAAACCAGAGACTCCTTAACATGCAGATTACCGATTTAAAAGCTTGTGAGCATTTCCAAATACGAACTGTAATGGTTTGGGGGTTATTACAGAAATACAAATGAGAGACTGCTACAATTTGGGATTAATGAACCAATAAAGCAGTCATTCATATAAAAAATATGCAATTTGGACTTCTATTCAAATGTAAATAATTGTTTCAGCAGGCAACAAATCGTCCAAATCCTCCTGCGTCACAGGCTTATTGGCAAAATAAATGGGACTATTGCACTAAGGCTGCAACTTCCAACAACTGTGACACGCTGCTATAGCTATGGGGCATATCAGGTTGCAGCCAAGCACAGTAAACAGCCACATGAATTTCAGCAGTAAAATGCAAGGGTAGGGTTTTTGTTTGTATTTAATCTGTATTCTAACTTCCAGACATCATAAGGCTGCTGTCGATACCATATGGCTTAAAAGCAGAATTTTCTTAGAGCAGCTGCCAGCATATGCACTCTGCAACCAAATCCATACAGGGGGGCCTTAGCACCACAAGCCATATGATCTTTCCTTGTGTTTATGTATTTGTAGATACTTTTATGCATGCACATTCAGTTCTCCATCTCACCCTGCTCTTGTGCTGCACAAGGCCTGTTATTTATTCATGTATTCTGCACTGATACAAAAACATGCTGATCCATGTTTTATTAGAAAGCTTGAAAACAAAAAGCAAGTCTTGTCACATTGTTCACACTGATGATTTGTTAGACTGTTCTCCATGAATAATCTGCTCGCTCAAGTCAGAAGAAAGTTTCTCATTGACCTCAACAGGCATTCAGCAAGTCCCTAAATGTTTGCTAGCCTGCTTTCATTTATTTTTATTTATTGTTTAAAACAGAGACAGGTAGTTTTTCAAACTGAAGGAACACAAAAATATTAAAGCACCAAAATATATTTCTTTGTTTCTGTCTTAACTTAAAAAGGAAGGAAAAAAGAGATTGTTTTAAAGAGTTCAACGTGCTCTGAAGTTGAAATCCTAATGACAAGACTGCAAGTACCCCAGCATTACAAAAGTGTTGCCATATGGCAGGTTCATAATATGACTAGTTCAAAAATTAAATCAAACAAACAAACAGAATTACTGGATCAAAACAGAAGCGCTTTTTCATTTCTGTTTTTTTCCAAATTATCATCACTTCTCTGCAGAATTCAATTTTATAGCTATACTCTTAATGGTACGCTCTGCAGAAAAGCTATATTCTGCTTCCCTTTGAAAAAATATTCATAAAACCCATGGCGCTATACAAATTACATTAAAACTGCCTGTACTACCTTTGTGACTTCTTCTGGTAATCTTTTTCATGTTTAACAGAGAAGCGGCACACTCCTCTGTGCGTGCTTGCTAATACACAGCTTTTTTTGGCCCTATTAATTCTCACTATTGAATGCTACAGCCTGTGCTGCAACGCCGCAGTGAAACCCAACACTCAGTAACACTTTGTTTTGGGGAGCTGTAATGCAGAGGTTCGGACCTGGAAATTTCATCTCCAGGTACGGAGCAAGCCCACGTTAAGGGCTGCCATTCCTCCAGAAGTGCCTTGTTTCAGCCAGGCATCCTTGGGATACACCAGAAGTTGATGCCTGGGAGGTGAAATCCCTCTTCTCTCCATCCTCCAGGCTCCGTCTGGGGACAAGATGAAGAAAAGAGCCGACCTGATCTGAGATGTCACTACTACCGTTCCGCCTGGGCCACTCCTAGTGGTTTTCAGCCCTTTCCCTAACCTACCTCAACTCAGAAAATCTGAAGAAAAATAACCCAGGAAAACAACATCCTAGGAGGACAGCAAGGCAGAGTAGCTCAGCAAAAGTCCCAGCACTTTAATGTCAAAGATGCAGCTGTCAATAGCTTTACTGAAAGAAAGCTCTACTACAAAAGGACTGAAAGATGGGACCAGCTTTCTTGCTTGAAAGAAAAGACTTAATTATACCAGGCTCAGTTCTTAATTTTCCAGCTTTTGCAGCATATTCACCTAAATACTTTGCAAAGGGACCTGCTTTTTGTCTCAGCCAATTTGTATGATCAGTTGTTTGGGGTATTTTTTGCCCTTTTCATAAAGAAAACAGGTACAAATTTCACACCTGTGAAGAATGTCAGACAAAAAGGCACAAAAAAAGAAATTATCTCGTCGTCCTACTAGGCAGAGCAGGAACAGAGCACCCTGGTCGAGAAAATGCCCAAAGCAGAGCCATGAAGCCTCACACACTGAGATCCAGACCATCTCTTGGCCACCACCCCGCACAGTTGGTGGCAGAGATCCCAGCACCAGGACATGCGCTTCATGCATGTGCAATGCAAGTCCACCAGCCCTCTCCCACTCTGGGCTCCCTGGAGTCAGATCATCAACAGCGTTGTGACCTGCTGGCCACCAGCTCTTCTTTACATATTTTAAAAGGCCCCAAACATTGGAAAGAGTCCCAGTGTCCCTCACTGGAGTCAGGGAAGATCCTGGAGCATACACTTCCATATTGACTTCACCTGCACAGATGCCTTGCTAGTAACGCTGTCAAAACCAAACAAGTGCATCCCTGAGGAAACGCTGAAGTGAGCACCTGGACACACCAATTCTCCATTGAATTTTGATTCTTTCATACTGTTCTTCTGAAATCATATAGTTAGAGGTGACAAAAATGAAATACTATTTTGCAGGTGAATTGTTGTTTACTGAAGCAGCAATTAACCACATCATACGACCTTCCCTATATATGATAAAAATAGAACTAGATGAGCTTGCCAGCTATCCAGCATTTAATAGTACTTGGTTTGTTACAGAAAATACGCTTCAGTTTTCTTAAACCATACTCAATTAATCTGGTTTGAATAAAGAACTCTCTAGCATTTAGCTCTAGATCTTGGACTCTTCAAGCTGTGGCTCTGCATGGTGTTTTTCCACAAGAATTGGTCTATGCTTACAGATGCATATCAGAAATAAATTCTAAACCTAAAGTGGTGTGGGAACTTGTTCCCTCCCTCCAAAGAGCTTTGTCTCTGCATGTCTTCTTCCAATAAAACTCTGATAGAATTCAGGAGGAATTTTGGCCAAGAAGTACAAACACCCCCCCTCCCCTTTTTTTTTTCCCTTTGGAGCAAATCCCTAGAATTTAAAATTAATTTGACAGAACAAACTGAAGACTTTGAATAAAAGCAGAAGACATACATGTATAAGAGAACTAAGGCATGCACATGAATAAGTTTATTTTTATGCTTCATTTGCAACGAGTTTTATCTTGGGGAGGGGAGAGGGCTCTTGGTTTCAATTTATCTGAAAGCTTGATCAATAATTCCCCACTACAACAAGCATGCCATCTAATTTCCATCCTAAAATTAACAACCCCTGTCCTGAAAGTAGTTCTCATTTTGCGCCTCTTCTGCTTATTGAAAGACTGCACAAGAACCTGGCTCTCTGATGGCTAAAAAATCCCTTCAAATTTCCAGTTTAAATATACTTGAGGCTAATTTATATGTGCTTGCTCCTGTGACAACCTTGTCCTCGACTTTAAATGGCTCTTTCTCCTTCCAGCCTTTGTGTATCACCAGATTAGCAAGCCAACCTCTTCCAGGGTATGTTTATACAGCCTTTCATAGGCAAATATGCACATGCTCTCCTTATACAGCTAACTGACTGGGTGAGAGCCAGATGCAAACTGGATGCTGCGTAGACCTGGATTGGACATTACTGAGCCTGAACGGATTGGCTTTGATGAGAGCAGCAGCTTGGTCTGATGCCTCTTGGTTCACATTGAGCTCACCTCTATCCGGATCACAGCACGGGAGGAATAGGTGTGTGAGCACCTTCAAAACACTCCACGCACATAGCCTCAGTCGCTCCTCTGAGAGCCCCTCCACTCCTCTGTGTGCTCCTCCACAGTCTTACTGATCTGACTTCATCTCTTCTGAGCAGGGCTTGTCACTGGGCTACCCAAGTACCTCATCTGTGCTGTCTGCTGATGTGCCAGGATGCATCCAGAATGACAAGAGGGACAGCTTTTGTCATTCCCCTCTCCCTGGGCTCCACGGGGATCACCCACAACCTCTAGAAAATAGCTACAATCCCATAGCACCAGGTCAGCTACAGGGATGGCCTCAGAGCCCACCAGCAAGCATGGCTTACCAACACCAACACTGTGCACCCAGGAGCAGTTTTGCCACCCAATGAGCTTTGCTTTGATTTTCCACGCAAGGACTGAACAACAAAGCAAGTGCAAGAAGCAGGAAGCCACCTATATCGTATAAGAAAGAAAAACTTGCCAACTCTAGCAAATCTGCATTTTATCAAATTAACCTGATTTTGTGTTTGAATGTCAGATCTGCACAATTTGCTTCTTACTGTAATTAACAGAAGGCGTTGATAATTGCATAATAAACAACCTTGACAACGATAAAGTGTCAATTTTGCATTTGAATTGTGGATTATGGCAACTAATTCCATGAAACAGTTAAATCAGTGTCATGATTATTCTGGCAACCATTACAAAGGACACCACATTTTATGTTCAGTGTGGAAGCTGGATTTGAAATTACATTAATGCACAAATTTATACAAAGCATGGCATCCTTTCAATCATTTGTGTATTTTCAGGTAGGTCCCTTAGCAGTCTCAAAGCTCATGATCTTAAAAAAAACCCAAAAAACCAACCACAACACCCCGAGCTACCATTCAGACATCTGTAAGTCAGTATTTCCTGATCTATTACTGACTACCTTTAATAGCTGTTCATCAGCTACAGAGCTGCTTGGACAACAGAGCCAAACAGGCGTCTTCACGGGACCATTCACGTTTATTACATCTGTGCTTTGTATCTACCAGCAAGAGGCCACTTAGTTTTGGCAAACAAAACTACAAACACCTGTCGTGCTTGGATCACTCCAGCTTTCAAAATAAATACTATCTACAACTCAAACACTGCAAAGGGATTGAAAACAACTGTCACTGACTGATAAAAAAAGGAAAAGACAGATCACTTATCAAATGCACTCACATTTGCTTTCTGTCTGTAAATATTAGCTCCCATACATATATAATGTTCAAAACCAATATGGAAATACAAATAAAACTAGATACGATGGACAACAATAATTCATCAAAACAGGATGTCCCAAATTTTACCTTACAGCTCTAAAGATCTAATTTACCTAATTCTTTTTAAGGGTTTTTGCTGATCAAATGTTGTCTGCAACAGCCACTTCTCTCTCATCTTTTATATGCTAGTATTATTTATAACATGTTGAGAGTTAGGAATAGGTGAATATCAGTTTGAACTCTCTTAATATCTAAGCAGAAATCCTTTGATGATGACCTTATCTCAAAGGTACGGGGAACACAGTTTGCAACCCCTGAAGTTGTAGTCCCAAACTGACTGAGGACTACAAGGCACAAATAGATGAAGATGTCAGGTATAAGCGAGGCTGCTGCACCAAGAGACTTCAGCAGCAAGAAACGCTTTTTGCATACCTTCACCCTACCGCAACAGGTGGCCTTCCCCCATCCCCTCCCACAGAAAGATGGGCGCTCTGAACCACCTTCTCTTGACAGTGATGAATCGCTCCATTCATCAGTTTGCACAGTGTTCAAAAGTCAATGCACGCTTTGAAAAACGTCGCTGCCCCTCCACCGACATGCTACGTTTCTAAGGACTCTGCGTCCAGCACAGCTGCGTCCACTGGTAGGTGTATAAATAGAAGACATGCACTATACAGTAAATTCACGTGAGCTGTTAAGTATAAAGTTTAAGGACATCTAAACACTAAGCTCAGTCACATTCAGAATGGTAAAGCTACGAGGGCATTTTCACAGACAATGGTCTAGGAGTTATGTTAGTTCCCAGGGATTTCGCAAAGCGTTTTTCTCTTGTTACCTTGGTAACCGCTACCCTGGCACCCTTGTTGATAAGCTGCACCACATTCTCCACTTGGCCTTTGTAGGCGGCTACAAGCAGGCGTTCTGAAAGCAAGGCGACCACATCCTGCTGGCTCATGAATTAGGAGAGAAAGGTTTCCAGGTTTCTTCGGTCCAAAAACAAAGGCTTGGGATCGGTTCAAGCAGCATGCAGGCAGGCGAGGAAGGACCCCAGCTCCCTGGACGGTGACGTTATTGCTATGCCATCCTCTGGACCTGTGGATCAGAAAACAACACTGCCATCAGCAAGGTTTCAGAGACAGAAGCACTGCAGCAGCTCCTCCCCGAGTGTTAGTCTTCGCATCGCTTTGGGAGGGGGTGACAAAAAACCCTCGGAGCCTCCTGAAGACATTGCACTTCTGTGGCAGTGCAGAGGGATGTAGACTATAGCACATTTTCAATGTGCCCTCATTCCCCTAGTTTGGGACAAAAATCCTTAAACTTTCTGAGAGCTTAACTCTCTTTTGGCCTAACCTGTATTTGTGTGGCCCCCTTTCATCCTCTCCTTCCCCCCCAGGTTTCCCAGACTTTAATTAGCCAAGGATGGGTTAACTACCTCCACTGCTAATAGTAGCTCAGCCTGTGTTGGCCAAGGGAACAAGAATAGGTTATAGTTACTGGCTGCTGATAT
Source organism: Balaeniceps rex (assembly GCA_013401315.1). Classification (NCBI taxonomy): domain Eukaryota; kingdom Metazoa; phylum Chordata; class Aves; order Pelecaniformes; family Balaenicipitidae; genus Balaeniceps; species Balaeniceps rex. The sequence goes on along the minus strand of VYZW01030579.1, from coordinate 99,596 downwards.
AAATATACAAACCTCTGCCCTGGGAGGGCTGAGTGCAGTCAGCAATTAAAGGCAGCTGATCGTTCCCTCAGGAGTATAAAATGCTTCACAGCCTCCCCCGAACCATCCCAAGGACACCTTTGGGAGGGATCACAACCTGCAACTGGGAAACACTCATCTTTGCTGTCAGCGAGAAATGATGTTCCCCCCGCAGCGCTGACATCATGCCACACTGACCCCAGAAATGATTCAGATTTAGCACTCGTCATGCAAACTTGTGAGCGTGTTCTTCTTCCCAAGCTCCACTGACCCATCCAATGAACCATCAGAGCTCAAAAGAGATTTCTGACATAATTCCAGAAAATGTATCCGCAGACCACTTTGAGCTGTAGGATCCAGAACCTGCCCAGTTTGTGAGGATTTCAGCTTTACCTGTGCTTTTCACACTTTAGTATTTAATTGTTTCAGTACAGGAAAAACACCTTCAAGATAGCCAGTGTGTATACAGATGATTTATCTTCCTCTCTCTTGAAACATCACTGCACTGCTCCTTATCAGCTACTAGTATTACAGGCTTTGCATAGTCTAAGGGTAATTGATACAGGGACTAGATGATCTTGGAGATTGATAGTGGAATACAATGGCTTTCACCCTTATGTTATCTCTTTGAATCCATCTCAAAACAGCAATAACTAAAAGCTATTACTGCTTAATGGCTTTGCTGCCCCCCTAAATTGATTCGTTTGTCTCAGTTTAGCTGATAGTACAAACCCTCCCCATCATAATCCCACCGCTCAGAGTACTGACATTTTTGCTAACAGCTTCAGCGGGGAGATCATCACCAGAACAGCAGAAAAGATTTAATTTCCATCTTCATACCAGAAGATACTCTCAGCAACAAGGAGAAAATGCACGGGCTGTTGTGGCACATGAACTCCCCGTCTTCTAAATACTGGGGGCAAGACCTTTTAATGAACATCACCGCTCTGTTGTAAGATCGTATCCACGAGTACACCTCTGCAACAAAAAGGTGCTGTAGCCCTATCTAATTGCATGGTTAATAGGGTATTGTGATCCTCTGTGTCACCAAAGTGGTATCCAAAGTCCTTGTACCCTACACGATCACTGATCTACACTAAATGTTTTTGATCACGAGCTCAAATTAACCACGTTGGTTAATTTGTAGTAGTAGAAGATACTTGCAGAATTTAATTTGCACTCCTATGGTAATTTGTATTAATGAATCTTAAAACGCTTTATGAGCATTAATTCTTATAACACCCTTTGAGGTGAGTATCATGCTCAAGATTATTACACACATTTTAGAAAAGGGCCCTTTAAAGCACAGGAAAGTTCCTGGTTTCTCCAAGGTTAATAGAAAAGTTACGTCAAAGCCAGGAAATAACTCCAGATAATTGAGTTGTGGCTTCTAAGTATAAGCATTAGGCAATACTATTTCCAGGTAAAAGATTCAGGTTAGCTTTTCTTTACCATCCTCTTGCTTTCTGGGTGTGAACATGTTTGGAGCAACGTGGAAATAGATGCACATTTATTCAGAGAAACAAGACAAAAACCTTCTGCGTCTCAAAAGCAGCACAAGAATGGACATCAGAGAAGCAGTGCTGCACCCTGTACTGCTGGACTGGTCCACACCCTCAATGTGACAGAGACAGTTTGGACACCCTGGCAACATGGAAAAGATGGAAGTAAGAAAAACCCCCTTGTTTCCTTCACCAGCACTGTACACACTGTACTCCGGCACAGTGATGTGCCCAGTATAGTACAAACCACACAAAAAAGCCAAGAAATACAGATGGCCTACACTTAATAATTTGATCTGTGAAAAGCAACCCCAGTTTCAATCTCACCTCCCTAAGTATTTGCTTTCCAGTGACACATGTTACCGAAGCAAGCTGAATGTCTGAGCCCGGCAGCCCTGCTCCCAATGCCTCCCTGACCCTCCCATCACATCCCAAAGCAGCATCTCCATAACCCAGGAGCGCTTCCCACTCCTTCCCTCCGTGACTGGCACACAGTGCAGGGCAAGCCTTACAACAGGGATCTTTCTCCGTAAGCTTTTCAGGCAGTGAGGTGGATTGTTTCTGTGTCAGCCCTTGCCTGTGCAGCGGTGGCTTCCAGATGAACAGTAGGATCACTTGTTTGTCCCCATCCTTACACCTAAAGTGGCTTCCCATACACTGGATACAGTCATGCACAATAAACTGACAACTCTGTGCATCTTAAAACATCTGTGGTCAGACCCTGTTTGGTTTTTTTACCCCTTAAATTCAAAAGAAAGCAGTAATATCATTGACACCGAGAGATTTTCATATTATGCAAAAAGCTCAATGCAAACATTTTCCTGACACGCTGACATTTCTGAGCAAATTCACAGAAACTGTGGATGCTCATTGTGTCTTAGCCGCACCACTAGAAACACACACTAACACCTCAAATGACTTGCGACAGTGCAAAGTTTAGTTCTGCCACATCTGGTTAAGTTATGTACGTATGCAAGGTAAATGCTGGATATCATACTCACTTCCTAGTTTGATTATTCTCCCTTTCTCTTGCTGCCTTCCCATTACTGCAGTATGTTCCCCCCGGAGATCATGAGCCTCCTCAGCCTGCCATGCCCTGCCACACTGGAGTGACGGACTGCGACGGCACCGCTGTTATCATGTAGTTTGCCTTCTTGCCTCTTCCACCGCATGAATCATGTATAAAAGCATAGCAAGGAGTTGATTCAGCTATTGGTCTTTCACAGATGCCTCCCACGTTGTCCAAGTCTCTGGCAGTCGTTGGTCCCCTTTCCTGGAAGGCAGTCAGGTCACAAGCCTGGCTCCTGCTCCGGGCTGTTTCACAGACGGGCGCTCGCACAACAGGTCACATTCCCCACGCTGGCTGCTTTACATCTCCTCAGCTGGGATTATTTGCAACTCAGAAAAGTGCATCTGATTAGGATAGGAAGCCCAGACAACTGAAAGACCAACTTTCCTTTTATCCTGAGCTGGCAGGAAAAGGCAATGGGTGACCAGTGGGAGCCAGACGGGCAACAACCTTCTCATTTCCCTCCCAATGGACCCTTCCCCAGCGCAGCAGCCCAACAAGCAGTGGCATCATTCCCCGCCAGCTTTAACTCTCTACATGCCTCAGACACACAGAGCATCTTTCCTTGAACGCATCTGCACCTGCAGCAGGAGGAAGAGGGTACCAAATGCCCAAGGACTACAATCGAAAGCTCGACTGCCCCTTTCACACCCAGATGGTGCAAAATGAACCCGACAACACAATTACAGGCACTGTACCGCATCCCTGCTGCCAGCACCTGCTGCCCAGAATTAAATCCCTCATTATCACCCCCCAAATCCGGGAGCTCGAGGGAAGCACAGAGCACGGGAATATTCAAACCTTCTGTCTTCAAAACAAAAAAAAAAAAAAAAAGGATTTTGCTTTAGCATATTTTTAAATAAGAAACAGCCATCTCTGAGTTTCTTTGTTTAAGATCAGATTACTTACCTGGGGCAGGCTGGGAAAGCAACACCTACTTCCCGAGAGAGCCTCTCCAGGGAAGCCGGCCAGGTGTGATGCCCACAGGTTCAGTCGCTCTGCTGTGGGGCAATCCCTTCCGAGAATAACCTGCTCACCCCCGAGGATAACCTGCTCATCCCATCGACGGAGCGTGGAAAAGGACAGGTTGACTGTGGATTAGTATTCCCGACTGGCAGCAGCGAGGCACCGTCCCCAGGCACTGAGGTCCAGCTGCATCCCCGTGGATGATGCCCGTGGCTCAATGAGTCATGACACCCTACGGATGCTCTAGGAGATGTTTGGCTGGCAACAGCACAGCGCGGGTGGGCAGCCAGCTGCTCGGTGGCAGGGTCGTAAAGCTCTCAGCTCCGGCTTCTCTCCTGTGCAACTGGCAGAGCGGTTGAAAAACACTCTACGCTCCTTCCCCCTCCCCAGCTCCCTCCCCTCCAAACTGCTGCCAGGCTGCTTCAGCAGCCGCATTGCCTACACGTCCGTAACAAAAAAGTACAGGAATGATGATTTTTTGAAAGCCAAAGAAAAGTCAGTGACACATCAAACGTCACAGATACTGAAAGGCTAGGCGATAGCCTCTCCTAAATTCACAAAAAGGATTAAAAAAACCAGCTTCCTCTCTGAGGGAAGAGAAAAAAGCTGAAAACTATGGAAGATTTAAGAGAGATGAGCTAATCAACTTTATAAAGTCCCCTGCACTAAATGGAAAAGATGCAAAGCCAGAGCACAGGTCACTCTCAGTACAATCACCAAGTTAAATTAGTATCTGAGTAAAAGAATGCTTACATAGCTAACAAAAAGTTTCCGTGTGTACCAAGGTACAAGATGAAAGGGAAAAAAAAAAAAGAAAAAGAAAAAGGGACCCCACTTTTCTGCAAGGTAGCCCAAATTATCTCTTCTAGTTTATCACCAGAAATGATGAAATTTCAGAAATAGTCCAAGAAAAACTCTCAGCACCTGGTAGCTTCATTTTATGTGAGATAAATAATGGAAAAAAATTATTCTAAATTATTTTAGAGTAGCCCAGTGTTAAGATGTGGAGTCAGACCATTTTGTTATGGAAGGGTACATAATAGCCACTATTTTATAATAATAAAAAAGTCTTTCCAAGAAAACTTCCTAAGTCTAAATACTGCCCATCTCTTCTTTGCTCGGCTCTCAGAGCAAAATGGGTTTCTTTGCTTATTAGTACATAACAGTATATTAGAAACTGTGAAATGCTCTTTTTCTTGTCCAGCCTCTTTGCGAAGCAGTTTGTCGTATTTAAAATATGACCCAAACACATCACTGTAAGTATCAGCACGGTCTGGGACACCTGAAAATGTTTTCTGGGTGGTTTTTTTTCCCACTTGTTGCTATTAATTACTTCAACAATAACTATTTAGCAGCCTCCCAGGGAGCATCTGCATGACAGTTGCTCATCACGCTTCCCACCACAACCAGATCGGACTGATTGATGTCACTGGTCCACCGCAGCTGGTGGCCGCCTGCAGCCAGACCAACAGCCAATCCCACAGGTGACGAATGTGGGGAGACAGCGACCGCAGCTTCCCCAACTGCTTCGTTGAGCGCGGCTCTGCCGCCCAACCTCCACCGTCGGCTTCACTAAACATAAATCCTCAGCTGCCTGGCAGCTCTCGGGCAATGCCTTGTTACCACCAAAATCAACCTCCAAAGCTGCACCTGCTTGGTGAGAGGCATGGACACATGGAGACCAACGATGAAGATCAGAGGCAGTTTCAAGTCATCGGTTACAGACATCCCTAATCTTGTACGAAGACAACTGTTTTTCTTCCCCTCCTACTTACCTCTTTGCCATGTAGCACTGACCCCCCTTATCCAATATGCAGCTTATATACTTACTACTTTCCATATAACATGATTTGGGTTTTTTTTATTTGGCTTATCTCATTGAAGTTTCACAACTTTATTACTCTCGCCGCCCTCTCTTTCAACACCTGCATGCACACACACGTCAAAACCATTCAGTACAAGCAAGCTCAGCTCTCAGCAAGCCCTCATCAGTTGAGCACTATTTACATGACAAAACAATATCTATTGTTTGATAGGGGACAGTGCCTGTGTGTGAACACACATGTCTCGGTCCCATTTGCATAAAACCAGTTAGGAGGTCTTTCCAGCTCACTGCTGTTTAACATAAGTGCTGGAGCCCAACCTTGGGAACGAAGCAGGCACACGGCTGCACTCGTGGGAGAGAGGGGTTTTACGTTACACTTGCGCACAGTGGAGCTTCTGGATGGGAGAACTGTCCCTCACCATCATCCTCTGCATAGGAGCCACCTGCCAATCAATTAAAAGGCCATACAGATCCCACCAAAGCTGACTGCAGAACCTCAGTGGCAGCAGAAGGTGCCAAAATCCTTTCCACAACAAACTGCCTTTCCTCCTCCGCTGTTCTTCCCTCCTTTCTTACTCCCAAGGGTACGTCCTCTGCTGCCAGGAAAGGCCTTCTGACCTCTGTGCTCCACCTCTGTACTGGAAAGATGGTTTTTAGAGACACGATTTTTCAAATTACCTATAGCATGGGCAGTACCTGCCATTCAGTTTGGGGACCCCACTGCCCCCATGTCGGTGTGGCAGCGCAGAGGTCTCCTCCACCTCCTCCTCGTGTTTGCTCTGAACCCTCCTCCCTGCCAGCACAAGCAACCCCACACTCTCCCAGCCAGCACATAATGGCAACTCAGGTAAACACTGCAAAAGACACGCTGGAAAATGTCAAGAAAAAATTAATTCCTACACTCATAGATTTTTTTCAATGCCAGAAACCACCACTACGATCATCTAATGCCAGCCGGCACTAAGCCACAAACTTCTATTTGAGCTAGATCCTATCTTTTATAAACACAAGTAAATATGTGCAGCCAGGCAGCGATCAGAAAATGCTCTGACTGACAGAGCAGGGAAGAAGAAAACACACACTTACCAGCTTTGAAATATTTTCCAGCTGACAAAAGAGCATTGGAGATGTTCTTCCTCTTCAAGAAAAACACAACTTAGGGGCTGCCAGTAGCAATGACACAGTCCCTCCTGTACCGTCACAGCTGACATCTTGGGAGAGCACTGGGAGATCCAGTGAGGTAGCTGGACTGGTGCCCCCCAGTTCAGCATTGAATCACAGAGACACCGTGAGTACCTGAGACGTTATGGTATTAGCACAATATTCCTCAATATCGCTAGGCTTCTGGCACGAGTGCAAGAGCCTGACAGGTGGTGTGTCAATTAAAAGGTTAATGAGGCTCAAGCTGAAAGTCAGTAGGTGAAATCCAAGGGATGCAGGGTCCAGGGAGGGAAAGAGACATATTCAGACAAGCATGGGTGGTCCACTGTTACCCATGGAGTGGCGTGTGCCCCGGTTATGGTGCACACTGTTACCATCAAGAGAAGGTAATTTTTCCATTTGCGTCCCATCACGGGATACTGCAACAGCAAGAGGAAGCACAAATATCCAGGGATCTGGCACACCCTGGAAAATGAGCGAGAGAAACCAAGCACAGCAGGGAAGCAAATGCAGAGGTCGCACACCACCGCATGGGGCACAGCATCGCCCCTCCAGTCAGCACAGCTGGGACAGCAATTCTCACTTCCTAAACCCACGCACTGATGCCCCAGCACCGCTCTAAAGAAGCTGGCCCTAACACCCAAGCAAAACCATTAACAATGGGCTAAAACTAGCTGCAACTGATTCACACAGGGAATCGCTTTAGGGAAGGTCCCAAACCTGCTGAGCCTACCAGAGGGCTCCCTCTGGCCTCAGCAGACTTTGGAAGAGGCCCAAAAATGGTCTCCAAATACTGGGCAGCAACATAAAAGCATCTCTGAGGAGATCCTAGTAAGGAGAAAGCCCAGCCTTTAGTGACTACAAAGCCTGCTGAAAAAGTGTGGGTTTAGGGACTATCCTATCCTATCCTATCCTATCCATGAGTTTGGGTCAAAGATAGCAAAGACTCTCTGATGTTGTGCACGAAGCCTCCATGCTGCACATTTCTCATGGTGCTCAGTGTTTCGGGTTATACAGCAGCAGGTGAAGGGGACGAAGCTTTTCTCTTTGGACCACAGGCTCAGGTCTGCGCCAGGTTAGGTCAGCTACCAAAGCTGCTGTTTCATGGCTGCGCAGGATCCTACGTGACATGCACAGTAGGTCTCTACTCCAATTCTAGTGCAAAGATGTTCATAAATGACAAAAAAATTGCAACACATTAAATGATACATTTGTCAGCAGTCTCAGCGAATAGACTGGACTTCCACGTCATTTCTTACATGTGGAGGTACATAATAGCACAGAAACAAGGCCAATAAACAGAGATTTCAAGGCTGCAATACTGTCAGTGTTGTACACCAAACAATTACTACACTCACTTCTTTTCCCCACAAAATAAGCCATTTTATCAAAATGACTCCTAATCTTTTTCTAACATATTAATTATTACTAATTATTTCTAACATATTAATTATTACTATTTGTAATGTCCATTATTGAAGCATGGAAGATCACTGCCCGTGGATGGGGATCCTTGTCTCCCACTCTTCTTCACATCCTTCATTGCTTTCTACTCTAGATTAAAACACACTGAAGTTCTTTTGTCCCTTCCTCCTAGATAATTTTTTCCAGCTCTCCGCTTGTTTCTCCTCTGCTGTATGTCTTTTGAGGCTTGGCACTCAAAACCACACAGAGTATTTGCAGAGGACTCTTGAAGTGAGCAGCCCTAAAGGCAACCTGGTTGCAAGGGGAGAAATACTGAACAGAAGAAGATGTCTACTGAAATACTGACAGAGAAAATGCCTGCCGGCCTGTGTGCCTGGGAACTGCCAGTCAGGGAACCAGCAGCATCCTTGAGAAGTGCAGCTGCCATCTTTGAAGTGCAGCTGGGTACCTAGAAACCAGAGACATCCTGAGATACCACCGATAAGCACAAAAACAAGGGACTGTAACAGCAACTTATCGTCTGACAAGGTGAAAAATAGTCTGGAAAAAGGGGAAAACATCCTGAGAAAGTAAGGAACAGTAATTGCCATTGGCTGTTCTGACTGCAACAACAGGAAAAGAGTCTGGAAAATAAAAATTGGTCTGAGAGAACAGAGAAATCATCATCATCTATTGGCCATCCCAGGTGAAAAATAGAAATTAACAGCACCTATTGACTGCTTGAAGGGGTGGTGTCCTACATTCTCTTACATCTCTGTGATATAGAAAGGACTTAATTTTTACCCAAAATGGAGCTTTTCCCTCTGACAACTTCCCATGTTGCATGTAGTTCTCCTTTTCCTAAACAGGTTGAGCTCCCTGCATGCACTTTCTACAAGATCTCCTAGACAAGCTCTTGGACCCTCACCAGGGACGCCTGGTTGACTCCCAGCTCCGTGACAACGATCATCTTTGAAGTGATACTCTGCCTGTTTCTTTATTGGTACCCCCCTGGGCCCACTTCTGGGGTCAGTCTGGTTTGTCCTCCCACTTCTGGGATGGTTTGGCCCCCTTCTGGGACTGGTTTGAAGCACTTGGTATTGGTAATACAATGAACATACATATATATGCATATAAGTAATCTACTGTAAGTACATCTGCTGTTATATTATCAATACATTTACTAGGGATAAGTCTGTAGTAACCTGTAATATTATATATAGACTTGTTGCTGTTATTATTGATTGCTGCTAATAATTTGTAATAGCTTGATATATATATATAATTCACTGTATTGATCACAGGTATACTTGCTAGTGGGGAATTTTGTGTAATTTTTGGTAACAATAAAGCAGAGAGGTTTAGAGAATGAAGCCTCCTTGTCTATTACAGAATCCCTACAAACCCACAGTCGTGATCTCCTTACTCCTGCAGGCCAGGTCACCTTCCAGGTCGTGACAAATCCCCAGTTAATAATTCCCTCTGGCGTTCTCCACAGCTCCATTTCTGCATCCCAGAGCCCTGGAGCCAAGCTTGCCTTTCCTTGCAACTGCATCAGACAGATAAAATTCACTTCCCAGCCCACTCCAAACTCTCAGACCTGTTTCTGCAGCCTAATCAGTCACTCCCTGCCTCGTAGGAAGCAGATATCAGTTTTTACAGCCAAGCAAGTGTAGTTCTTGGCACTCACCCCTGCAGAGTTTCACTCTCTTGATTTTGGACCCTGCGGAGCCAAATCCCCATGGATTTCCTCTCATTCTGAAGTTCCTGCATCTCCTCCCCACTTCACCCTTCTGCAGAGCTTATGGGTCCTTTCTGTCCCACCAACCCATTTCTGAACTAAGGGTTAAACACTGTTTCTATTTTTCTGAAACGGGCCACCAAGAAAAACACATTTAAGTGAGTGTGAGGAGCCCGATGGGCCTCTTTTAATGCCCGTTTCTGTGTTGCTACACAAGCAGGAGGGACAGAAGCAGTAATAACTTGCAAAGCCAAAACCTACAAACATTTCAAGCAGCAACAGAGAGGGTATCTACTTGGAAACCCTTTTTTATTGTGTTAAAGGAGTGTTACATCATATTTTACAACATGCTGCAGTCCTCTCAGGACTAAAGTAATTACTTTCATTAGTAGCACCCCACAGCTGCTAATCAATCCAAAATGTCTAGATAACTTAAGTCAAATCCTTGCTAAAAACAAGTCTGGGTACTAAAAATAATTTTTTAAAAAAATTAAATAATGCATTTTGGAAACGGTTATATGCATCAGATTTTTTTTTTTTTTTGCTGCTTTACTGTATGGTGGTATTAACCCTAATATCTTTTAGTGCTGAAGGCATGGCTGATCTTGTTTCCGTGTTGGCTTGCAAGAGCGATTGGAGACAGCTGTGCAGGGATTATCTTGACGGAAAATCTCTGGCAAGACCAGAAGTTGCACTGGTGGGAGGATGTTAATGAGGGAAGCTTTACGGGGAAAAAGACCCTCCTTAGACACTGCCAGTTAATATTTCTTCTCCGATAACTCAAGCACAGGGCTTGGATCAGAGGTCTCCATCATGGAAACTGAGGACAGTGAGACCAAAGTGCTGCAAAGGAATGATGCCTACTGAGCTTTCACACTACTCCCTCCTCCTCCCAAAACAAACTTGTAGTACAAACAGTTTACTTTTTTCCCCTGTTAAGACAACCTCAAGGGATGCTTTCTTATGAGTTGCAAAGGTGCATCTTCCATAGGTAAAGCATGTATTGACTGGCTTCCACAACCCCTTTTAATCTGCACCTTCCTGAATCATGGCTTCCCATCCATCTCTGTAGCTCACAAGGCACTGGAGTATACCTAGGAGGTCTGCTCCCTATATTGCAGTGACCCCCTGAGATGCAAGGCTTCCAGTCTGGGTCCCTGGGCAGGTACTTCTCAGTGTCAGGTACCACCCTCTCCCAAGTTACCATCTGAAGCAAGCTCTCTAACTTACCAAGGCAAAATCTTCCTCTGCCAGGGAAGGAGACTGAGTTAATTTTGTGTATTTTCAGACACCGATAAATGTATTTGCGTCGTGGGAGAACAGAGAATTTTCTCTCCGTGTAGATGTCATCCTGCCTATCATGATGTACAGTGTCCCCGATTTTAATGTTTGCGTTAGCAGGCAGTAAAACGAGCACTGAGAATCTTCAGGGTTTGGCCCCTTCATGTACAACATCCATCAAGGACAATATATACAGAACAAATGGCAAAGCATATGCAAGTATTACTTGCTTCATAATCTATTTGCGATTTGCAAAAAATCAATCACTATGGGCTAAATACATTTTCTTCAAAGAGGATCATAAATCAATTCAGAAGCTTTCTGCAGATGTCTTGATTTCTCATCCACTTGCTACACCTGAAGGGGCTGCACTGGAGAAGGCTGACGTTACTGCTTCGAATGGTTGGGCACTCTCTTGAATGGGTCCAGAAAACTGCATAATATCAGTATCTTTTAGAAATACCATGACTACCACAGTATGAACCACCTTCTGAACCTCTAGGTCTGTCTAGTAGCAGAATTTCAGTACTACACAGATGAAGACACTCACCACCAGAGAAAATACGTTTTAAAACAACAGCTTAACTGCACAATTAATTCTTCATGTAAAATGCCGATGCCAGTGAGTACTGTACTACTCCTCTTGCAGTAAATGTAATAGATCTAACGTATCTGCTCTGCTTCACTGATAATTAGTCTAAGTAGGGCCATTACAAATTTACGAATCAGGTGCCCTGACTGCATATATGATCTATCAAAGGCAGTTTTAACTGTCTTCATCATCTGACCCAACATCGTAACATGGAAGTGTCACCAGGATAGTATTTCCTAAGTACCCAGCCACATTTTCTGTGTTTTCTGGGGGCCTGCTATTGTGCAGATGTTCAGTACACTTGCCAGGAGCCCTGCACAACCTTGTGATAATTCCCAAGAAGGCTGGCAACAGTTTGTGAGGAACAAACAGCCAGTCCTACCTAACTCACAGAATCACAGACTGGCTGAGGTTGGCAGGGATCTCTGGAGGTCATCTGGTCCAACTCCCTGCTCAAGCAGGGCCATCTAGAGCCGGTTGCCCAGGACCATGCCCAGATGGCTTTTGAGTATCTCCAAGGATGGAGATTCCACAACCTCCCTGGGCAACCTGTGCCAGTGCTCAGTCACCCTCACAGTGAAAAGGTGCTTCCTGATGTTCAGAGAAAACCTCCTGTGTTTCAGTTTGTGCCCATTGCCTCAGGTCCTGTCACTGGTCACCACTGAAAAGAGCCTGGCTCCATCCTCTTTGCACCCTCCCTTCAGGTGTTTCTGTACATTAATAAGATCGCCCTGAACCTTCTCTTCTGCAGGCTGAACAGTCCCAGCTCTCTCAGCCTTTCCTCATAGGAAAGGTGCTCCAGTCCCTTCATCATCTTCATGGCCCTTCATTGGAAAATTAATTAATCTGTAGTCACTTGAAGCCACTGAAATAAACCATGTGCTTAAAATTGCACACATGCTTATTGGGTTAAGAGGAAAAATTATTTCTCCACCCAGAGAACTGGAAAGTATATAAAACAGCAGGGTATGCACTACTCACAGAATAGTTTGCACAGCAGACTAATTCATTACACTTGCACTCTAAATGGTTTTCTCTTGGAATGAGATTTTCACCAGTGGGACTCAAACAGCATCCCTAGTGCAAGCAGCTCCTACAGTACACCACCCTGGAACACACTCATGCTTTTTCTCAGCACTACTGGCATTCTTGCCTACTGTCTCCTTGCTACCTGCTTTGTTGTCTTCCGCTTCTTTTCACATGTACAGAACTCCAAAACCAATACCCAGATGATGCCCACCACCCACATGGCTAGTCCATGCTCAGCCCTGTGTGCTGCATATTTGGATCGCTCTCATATGTTCCTTCCCCCACCTCTCTAACACAGGAATGTTTTTCCAAATAAATGTAAGAAATAATCAGGTTCACTCCAGCTTCAGTGAAATTTGAAACATCTTCACAAAAAGATTAAAAGCCAGACACATCTGGATTCCTCTGTCATCCATCCGAAAACCAGAGCTGTATTTTCATAAATTCTTATTTTAGAGGCTGTACAGGGTGGACTACACTTTTAAGTCATGAGCTCACATGAAAGTTTTACTATAGAGCAAAGACTCGTGGTAACAGTTAAAAAATTATCACTTCCATTATATTACGTAATTTTCCTCCCAAGACAGCCATTGTTGACTGAAGCCAAATCACAGATTCATGAGAGCAAAAGAAAAAAAAACACAATTGTGAGGAAGTGTTTGGCACCACCTCTGCTCTGTCTGCTCTGACCACAGATGGCTGAATGCAAACTTTCAGGACTCTCCAAAACTCAGGGGCTCTCTGGACAGCACTGTGACACCAGCTGTAAAGAAAACGGTTCACTGGGCAGCGCAGACATCTACCACTGATTTACTTAACTCAGCTAGGCTCCCTTCACGGTCAACAAAGGACATGATCCATGTCATCCTAAAGTACATTTCAACTGTCAGATGAATCACACTCTAAAATTACTTACCTCATTAAGCATCATCTCGGATACTGCACTATAAACATCCAAAGTTAGATTAAATTAATCCTATCCACAGTATCTGTGAGAAACACTCAGCTTTCAGCAGTTTGCTAGAGGATTTTTATTTGCCTGACTTCACCATGACATCTCCTGTCAATGGTAAATCACCATGATTTATTTAGAATTAAAACACTCAGATTGGAAAAGAAATGCAAAAAACAACTGGTGCAGAAAGTATCAGCAAATCTCAGTAATGACTTGTCTTCTGCACGGACTTTAGAAATCATGCCACGCTCTCAGGTTTTATTTTCTAAGCCCTAAGCTGCTTCTGGTGATGATCCCACAAGCCCAGCTCATCCTCCAGCATCGACACTGCCTTATTTCCCAGAAACAATAAAACGGCTTAGCACGTGGAAAGTCTCTCCTTGTGCAGAGGATGGGGCTTTCTAGGGGGACAGTCCCTGACTTTCTCTTGAAAAACCCTATCATCATCACAAACATTACTCCAGCAGGTGCACAGTGCACTACTGTAACATGATCTACACAACCAGCTTGGGAACAAATGCATCGTATCGCATCAAACACGTACCTTATTCACAATCCTCAGAGAGTCCCCTAGATGCAACTCCCCCTCATGTGAAGGAGGCTAACTGGAGCAGGGCGAGTTATTTCTTCTCTCTGTGTATATCACATTTACACATATGCACATGCATGTATATACATGTGACAGACCTGCAGCTCATTTCTAAATCCATCAGCAATTTAACAGTTAAAGAATATTACAGAACCACATCCTTCAGTCATTCTTACTCCAATAAAACACTTTTCCACTTCCCTATCCACTCACATACGTCTTCTACATGTAGCTGAGAGGATGAAAATACTATTTTACACATACTTACCTACATATGGATGCACATACATACAAGCATGTAAAAATACAGATCTCAATTTAAGGAACTATGTGCATTCTTAAAAAGTGTTTGGGCTTTTAACATTGAGAACTCCAGAGTCTAAAGATTTTAAGGAACTATGCCTCCAGATTTTGGTCCTTCATCTTCCTCTCCATCCACCACTGCAGCCCTGGTTTGCATACCAGGGAAGTGGTAGGCACTGTATGCACACCCATGTAAGTCATCAAAAACACAGTCTTCCCCAGAAAGCATCATAGGTTCCACCTATCTGAAAATCCAGTATCTCACAATGCTTTCCTGTACCTGAGCATTTATCCTGCTTAAGCATTCATATAGCTGTGATTTCTTTTTAAGTAGAAAATTGAATAAATAAAACAAGTAATTGCAATCTGTGTTTCTAACAACATATTGCTCAGTGTGCCATTGCTTTAATTATGGGACTTTTAGCAAAGATTGGTTTGGGCCTTTTTCTTTCAAGTAGAAAGAATTGTAGGTGCCTTGATTTGTCAAGCAAGCCTATTTCATTTTAATATATTTGCTGTTAAGATAGCCTCAGAAGACACGCAACTTGCTTTCACTCAAGGTTCAGGAAATGGCATTGCTGTGTCATGCATAACAAGTCAATAACCTACAACGTATATACCTTGGACAAACATCCCAGCTGGTCAAGCACTCCAAGAAAGGAAACTCCCCGGGCTGCTATGAAGGAAACCAACTACTCAATCTCATGCATTTTCTCCCAGCTGGGGCTGGGCAGAGCACAGGTGATGTGTCTCAAGGGATGGGCTCCACAGGCAGACCTCTTTCAGCTGTGGAAAGGCAAGAGTGGTACCCAGGTTCAAACAGCTCGGCAAGACCTGGGCACTGGAGTCACCTCCCTCCAACCTCCCCAGCTGCCCCCTCATACTCTGTAGCATCCCACTGAGTACACAATCATTTGGGTCTACAAGTTCATCTCTTAAGGGCTAGAGCTACAACATAGAAAACACCTAAGGATTGCTTTGCAAAGGGTTTCTGAACACAGTCATTCACTATTCGAAATTAAAAGGCAATTGAAAATCACTAACAAAACAGAAAGCATCCTGAAGATGTTCTCTGCCTCTCTCTGCCTTTGGAAACTGTGGTTGTCCACCTGTGTCCTGGAGAAGGCAGGCCAGGACACTGTCCCCTTCATTCCTGCGTAGCTCCCAAACTTGAGTGGGCGAACATGGCTCACAAAACAGGACATGTCCTTTCTTGATACAGCTGTCCAGGTATTTTCCTGTGCAGATCAGGCCCAGGAGCTGGTCCCTCCCAGGTGATCTTTTCCCTGCCAAAGCAGTTCTTCCCAGGAGACAGCCTCTTGCTTAGAGAAATCCCATTTCCATAGGATGCTTGACACTTTTCTTCACTAGCCTTGAGCCACTGGTCCTTAGAAATGCAGTTCAACAGTGGTGTAAACGGATAGCAGAGGCGGCAAGGAACTACATAATCCAAAGGACACAGCAGTGTGACATAAATACCATAATGTGGCACCACAGGTAAAACTCTGAGCTCCTCTCACTCTGCATTTATCCAGGAACTTTAATGCATTTCCAAATAAATTTCCGCATGGCATTATTTCAAAGCATTTTAGAAAAAAAAAAAAAGTAAGATTTGCTTTTTACTCACTCTTAAGGATCTACTGTTCAGTTTTTTCTGATGAACATTTTACAGCTGTGCCTTGCCAGGCAGCCTCTGGCTGGGGACAACGGGGATGCCAGCTTCAGTCTTTTCCAGTGCGGACGGCAACAGCAAGTTTCTGTACCACGGTATGGTACACTGCTCCTGCGTAAGGACAAACATCATAAATGGAGCGTCAAAGCAGATGGAGGAGTACAGAAATTTAACACCGGTGCTTTCTGCAGCTTTTGGCTGCCTGAATACACCTGGGCAAACCCAGCCATTTCCTCCTGAGGTTTTCACAGCCGCTTCCTGCTATAAACAAAACAAGTTCAAACCATGGCCCTCCAGTTCGGTTCCCAATAGCCGATCTCTGAAAATGCAAAGCAGTGAGAGCTGCACAATTATACGAACAAGGAAAATGAGACAAGAGACCTTCATATCTTCCCAGAAATCATACGACAAACCAATAGAATCAGGAAAAAGACTTGTTCTGCTTCTCTCTCTAGGACCTTCCCCATCACACCGCCCTGTCACCCCAGCCCAGGTATCCCGTTTCAGCCATGGCACCTAGGTGGATGCAAGCGAGTAGATTTTTCTCTGGCTATGGGAACTTATTAGGCATATTCACTAAGGTTTCCATTCTCAGCCCGTGATCCCTCTCTTGTTCTCTTTACACAAACTCTCCTACTAGCTCCTCTTTCTTGCTGCTTTTCCAGGTTTATTTGTTGCCTAACTGTCATTACATCCTTTCTGAAGTCAGCATATCCCCTCTAAACTCCAGACACTCAACTACATTAGCAGTATTCATGAGTAGCTGAGAAGACTTACAGGCCTGCACTGCCAAAACAAGCAGGTCTCTACTATTCCTGGGTCATAAATTCAACCTTTCAGGCATGCAGGGGTGGAGGGTCGGGGGCTCAGGGTGGTTTCTTTTCCAAAGGTAAAATGGCAGCTCTGTACATCTGTGGAGAAGCAAGTTGCAGAAGCTTCCCCAGGGCACAGAGGCAGAGTGAGCAGCTGCCACTTTAACAAGGAGGAAATGGACTTTTACTCTCCTAAAATCCGTTCAGTAGAGGCAAAGGATCTGCCAGAGACTGGGCTGCTGGTAAAACAGAGCAAGCCATAAAAGTAAACGATGTGCTCAATTATTGCCTCTAAACAGCAATGACCACACTGGGAAGAAAGGTGACTCTCTTCTCTTTCTGAAGCCCACTGACACACTACAGAAACAGAGTTTGACAACGACAAGCTTTCCTGCCCCACCTCTTACACCCAGCAAAGATAAGAAATATTTCACATTAAAACTGCCAGCAAATGGGGGAAGTATTCTAGCAAAGCATTACTCCATGCTTGCCGGCTTCTTGCACGCTTCACTACGTATCTGCTTCAGGCCACTGCTGAAGGCGCACTTCTGGACTAGCCATGTTTCACCATTCTCACGTACAAGTGAAAGAAAGGCTGCAAAACAGCATACGATCCCAATGCTGAGCATGTGCTTCAGTAAACTCACATGCATCTTATAAAAAGTTAATACCTGTGTAGGATGGTCTTTTTTTTTCTTCATTTTTTTGAAAGAGTGATGCCTTTTCAAATGAACCTTTTTGTTAAACAAAGCTGGAGTAGTGGTCATCTCCTCCCCTTATGGTTAAAGAGCAGACCAAATAGTCTGCCTGGGAGTGCCTGGCTCCACAGGCTAGAAATGAACCCTCCAGTCTCGGCGCAATGTCACTGCTTGTTGTTGTGAACACTGTTGATGGTGTTCACAAATGATGAAAGTCATTTGGCCTGCTTGAACTTTTGAGAACTGCAGACAGAAAACTGCTAAGAATAAATAATCTCTCTTGATCTCTGAAGCAGAAATCATTGCCGAAATGCTAGTTCAGTGACTTCAATTAGAATATGCTGTTGGAAGACCTTACCATCCCTCTTTCCTGCTAATTAACAGCTCTGCATAATTCAGCTGCTTTTCCTATCCTTTTTCCTAATGCATTTAGATCAGAAGATGTGTTTGTGTGCAAAAAAAGTGATAATACAGAAAGGCATTGGAAAACTAACCCCCAGTTATGTCTGTGACTTGACCTTTCTGTAGTTTTTGCTGACTATGTTGTCAATGACAATGTCATTGTCTTGCACATACACCTTTCTGTTCTATTTTAATTAGAAACATCAGTTGAAATATACAGAAGGAAATAAATAAGCTGTATCAAAACTACAGGTAGACTATTAATAGCCATGCTCAAGATGATGTGCAAAAAGACGTAGCATAAAGTTAGAATTACAGAAATGGAAATCGGAGAGATCTCCAGAGCTCATCTAATCCCTTCTTACAGTTTTTACCATAGCTATACTTACCACAATTTCTCTGCGTTTTTTTCCAGTCTCACAGCATCAAACGCAAAACTTTAAACCGCCTTGTTTGGAAACCATTCTTCCTTTCTCAAAGTCCTTATTATTCCCATAGGATCAAAGTTTGTTGAAATTAAGCCCCTTGTCTTTATTCCACTGCTCCCACTCCTTCCTTCTCTAAAAATCATAAATGCTCTTTTTTTTAAAAAGGAAAAATTAGGAAAAAAACCCTTACCACTATTACTTAAAGTAGAATAAAATAGCTATACATCTCTCTTGCCTTTCCTCACATCCCTCTCTTGGATGAAAATTTTTTCCCAGTACACTTCAAGATGCACGCTGGGCATTTACTTTCTTATAAGGAAATGAGAAAGTCCTCCGTGACTATCAAGAACCTTTACTATCATTAACAAACTCAGGTAGAAGCCTGCCTGATTTTTCTTTTCTCTTTTTTTTTTTTTTAAGGTGGAGTGAAGACCCAGCAGCTCCTTAAAATATCAATAGGTAGTTTAGATGCTATGCTTCAAATCCCTTGTTCAAGTTTCTTCTTAAATTTTTATTTCTGCAAGGAAGTCAGAACGTGGAATCTGACCCACTAGCAATCACATAAATAAGTACAGCTACTGACAGCGAGTGTAAGTCAGACAACAGCAGAAGAATCAGACGTGAAACCATCTCCATGTCCCAAAGGCCTAATGCAAACATGAAGAGTGGTTGTATCAATACGCAGGGCAGTCCTAACGCAAGTAAAGCAGCCACAGATGGGTTTGCTGGGCCCAAACGTGTGCTTGCAGCAAACCCCAACCTCTCCAACTTTGATGCTTTGATGCATCAAGTCTCGGCACCAGAAACCACTTGGTGTGAGAGGCTGCATGGCAGGGAGACCCCAACACCACCACACCTGAAGAGGGACCTGAGTCCTGGGCTGCACCTGGGCAGCAAGGCTCCCAAGCAGGACCTTGCTCAGCAGTATTTCTACCCGTAGATGGTGCAACACCATGACGTCTCCAGAAAGGAACTCAGGAACGGAACCAAGAGATGTGAGCTTCACTTCCAGTGTACAATGCTTGACAGGGCAAAACCCAAACTTTTGCTCTTGCGCGGCCTCCTGCTACTCAGATGGGCTGCTGGGTGCGTGGAGCTGTGCTGCATGAGGGCTCAGGGCAGATGGGCAGCACACCTGAGGACAACCAAGTTCAGCTGAACAAAACAAAATGGGGGAGTTTGATTTTGGCTTTCAGCCCAACCACCGTACTGATCCCATTCAGATTACAATTTAACAAAAATAGTCCAAGCTGGCTTTCTTCTCTTTTCTTTTACAGCGTGGTCCACTGAAACACAAGCTGCTGACAATACAAAATGCAGTAATGCTGAACCTAACCTGTAACTCAATTCAGACTGCAAAAGAAGATTAACTTAACAAGACCTAAGTTTGACTCCTTTTATCCTTTGCTGTGTAACTTAAGTCATTACTAATTAGCCACACTTTTAAGAAGTTCTTGCAACTAATACAAATGCTAGTTGTTCAGTTCCTGTTTATAGGACGCTTCAAGATTTAAATCATGTTTCAGTTCCCTCACCACACTGTAAGTATCTGTGGTTTAACTTACTGCCATTGGACTAAGCAATGGAAAGCAAAATATAGGTCGTTTTCACAAATCACATAAAAAGAATTATTTCTTGTTATTAATTTATTCCAGCTACTTTATACTACAGCACGTGTCTCTAGCGCTCCATATTTTAGCGTAACAGAAGCTGATGCTTCCAACTTAGCAAGTTGGAAATATAATCTAACCTCTCAAGTCCCTGAATTACAAACTTGGGTATCTGAGTTTTGGTAACCAGCTTCGAAAACTGTGATTTCTACTCTGGGAGAGTCTGCTTATAAGCCTTGCTGAACTGCTGCTCCTCTCAAAACTGCTGCTCCTCTCAAAACTGCAGTTTATTAATGAATGGAGAAGACAACCTACTGACAGATAATTCAGCCTATGGCCAAATACTAACAGCCTGAGGTATTCAACCCCTTTTTCCCTTCAGTCTTCATAGGCAAAGCCTGCTGCCAGACCCCTGTGCGTACCAGTGCAGTTTGGGAAGGACAGCAGCAACCAACAGTAGTGGAGCAACAGGGCAAGGACTACTTACAGAAGCTGAATTATTCAGATCCATGGTGGGAATCACCTGTGCTGAAAGAGCTGGTTGATCATTTCTCTATCATCACAGAAAACCATGGTGCAGTGGAAGAAGTCCCTTATAACTGGAAAAGGCTAACATTACACCCATCTTAGGATAGATGGGAAGGAGGACCCAGGAAAATATAGGCCAGTTAGGTTACCTCAGTCCCTGGAAAGATCATGGACCACATCCTTGTGGAACGCACATCCCAGCATGTGCAGGATGAGAAGGTAAATCACGAACAGCCAGCCCACCCATGCTCAATGAGCTGTTGTTTACTAACAGTGACCCCAATGATGGCAGTGAATGCACCTTTGGCAATCTGCAAATGACACTAAATTGGGGGAATGGCTGACATGCTAGAAAGTAGCATTGATCCATTGAGCTTAACAAGCTTCAGGACTGAGCCAATAGAAATCTCCAAGGAGAAGTGTGAAGTTCTGCAC
This sequence comes from Balaeniceps rex, assembly GCA_013401315.1. Taxonomy (NCBI): domain Eukaryota; kingdom Metazoa; phylum Chordata; class Aves; order Pelecaniformes; family Balaenicipitidae; genus Balaeniceps; species Balaeniceps rex. Next base: position 78,576 of record VYZW01030579.1, on the reverse strand, counting down.
CAGGGCAGAATAGCCCATGGACCGGTACAGGCTGGGAACTGACCAGATGAGCAACAGCCCTGCTAATGAACCCAGGCGTTACAGTGGTCCCTGTGCTTAATATAAACCAACAGCGTGCTTTCACTGTGAATAAGGCATACTCCATACCGCACTACACCAGCAGTGAACATGATCAGCAGATCAAGAGAAGCTATTTATCCGTCACTTCTGAGGCCACACCTGGGACACTGTGCCACATTTTGCACCCACTGAGTTTAAGAAGGGGGTTGAGAACTGGAAGGGATCCAGGAGAGGGCTACCAACACGGTCATGAACCTAGAGTATGACCTGCAAGGAGAGACTGAGAGAGCACAGCTCATCTAATCTGGCAAAGAGGAGGCTACGGTTGATCTAACAGCAGCCTACAACTGCTTGAGCTGATTGCAACAGACAAGCATATATATTTCCCAGCAGGCACATGTGCAGCAGCGGGCAGGCATGCAGCAGCATGGTGACCCCGCAGCAAAAAGCAGTGTCCTCTGCTTCTCCTGAGCTTTTAGCACCTGGTAGAACCAATGCAGCCACACAGACAGAGCTCCTGTTCAAGCATGCGACGACCCAGGTTTCCGGCTGTGGAATGAGTGAAGGGATATTCCTGGAGGTGGGAAGTGACTGCAAGCAAGGGTGTGGGAGGTGTGACCAGATTGATCAACTGCTCTGCTTGGTGCCAAGCTGCAGGAGGAGGTGGGCAGACTGAGTAGTATTTGAGAGTCTGAGAGGGAGATTGATCAATGGAGCCGTATCCTGCCATCTATGATGCACGGAAGCCAACTCAGCATGGCCACTATGGAGGCAGGTCCTGGATCTGCTCTGTGCCAGAAGGAAGGCAGCGTCATGAGGGATAAGGAGGGGTGGAAGAAGGTTACAGCACGGAGTGGTAAGAGAAACTCCTCCTTACCCTCTAAGATACCCTTACAGAATAGGTGTGAGGCTCTGGGTATAGATGAAGTGCATAACGATACAGAGGAGGACCCTGCACAAGCAGTCTTGCCAAGGTCAGAGAGACCAACCCCTCACAACAAAACCTGCATTAAGACCAGCGCCAAGAAGAAACAATGGCAAGTTATGGTCATTGGTGATTCCCTCCTGTGCGGAACAGAAGCACCTGTTTGCAGACCGGACCCTCTTTTCAGGGAAGTTCGCTGCCTCTCTGGGGCCCGAATTTAATTTTGATTAGCTATATCATTCTGTTCACCTCACCAGGTTCAGCAGGAACACAGCTAGTGTGAGTTCACTTGGGTATCTTATCTCTCACCTGTACTCCTTGGAAACTGTATACTAACAGAAGTAACTTTACATCTACACAAATAGTTCATCTGGCAATTAGTATCTAGAACACAGACAGAAATTTGTGAAATTACCACAGTGTGCTGCTAATTTACACATTATTTGTTAAAGACTACTTACAATGTGAAACTTAGTTCAAAGAAAAGGGTCCAGAAGGTGAAATAGGTCTCAGTGAATCTATTTTAAACCTGCTCAATTTAAAAATAAAGTAACAGTTTTTCTAATAGCTTTCTGAACAGCAAATACATCTGCAATGCAAAGGTCATATTTCCGCCACTATTCTACCACAACAGTCTCTGTTTTTTCAGCACCTTTACTGAGAACAAATCTTTTCCTCACAACTGCAGCTCTACTAACTAATTCGCTATAGATGCATACACCAGGGCAGTTTCTACAGTATTTTACCATAGTTAGAAAGAGTTGGGAGTTAATTAATTTTTGTCAGTAAAGTATGACTCTCACACCAGAAAGACATCAGCTCTGCAAGATAAAAAGGATGGTACTTTTGCACTGTTTGCAGGGCATAGCTGCGTGTTAAAATAAGCTCAACTCTATTTTTAGAAGAAAACATCTATCTTTTCAGTTCTTCAGTGATAACTACTGAAGAAAGTGTTGGAAACAGACACAAGGATTAAAAGTGAATAATCCGTGACACTAATAAAATGCGAGTTCTTAACTATGTATAATAGTCCCTCAGCATTATCAGCTCTCAAGGTAGTTTTAAAATAACTTTGTATTTCTATCGCAGCATTTACCAATGACCACCAGCAGCTGAAAAAATGAGTATTTTCTCAGCACAGTAAACAAAGCCAAAATGCTGAACAAACCCACCTGCTCAGCCCCACCCAGTACCAGGAAAAACCCCGCTATTAAAAGCAGGTTTAATACCATCATTTTTTCCAGGTACAAAAAGCAGTTTACTGTAAACTCGTAACAGTTCCTCCTCTGAAGTCCAGGAAAAGTGACTACAAAAACCTTCCAAATTATATTAAATCCACACCAGGAGCTTACATTGGTACACAGAAAATTAAAACATGTAGTTGGCAATTAATATTTTAATGTCTTCTGTGGGATAATTTAATAAACATAGAATATATGTTATTTTGCAGATTGCCTTTGAGCCTGACTCCTACATGGACAGCTATCTATTTAGTTTCTTTACGCACTTCAGTAGTTTGCTCAGAGAACTTCGGACCTAAAATCACTGCCAACAATTTGGAGACATGACCTTTTGTTAGACAAATCTAACAGAGAAATAATGGAAGTAATATTGGTAGGGACTGTTAACACCTTTCCCAAGGATGAGCAAAATGCCAGCAACTTGTAAGTTATGGGTAGGTCCCTTGCTCAGTAAATCATTTCTTCATGTTGATAGTCTTGGCAACTCCGGCTGGAGGAAGGTTACTGTGCAGGTGAGGCTGGGGCAATTGGGCATCACCTGGCAGCCTCAGGTTTGCTTCAACAATCATGTGATTTTGAGACACAGCAATGGGACTGAAAAGGTGCAGATGGTCAGGTAGCTTTGCTTGCTGTCTTTTTTTATTGTTATTTTTCACTTTTCCTAATGGAAAAAGGGAAAAGCTGCACTACTGCACTTGTTTAACATTTGAAATGAGATGGGTGGCAACGGTGAGTAATTCTCCACTTCCCAGACGCTTGCACTCAGAGGAGGTGGCTGAAGAAGGACAGACACTATTCACGTGTTGGGGTTCCAGCTGCATCACTTCCCACACCAGTCATCACACAAAAAGTGAGGACTTCATAATTCAGGCAGCCAGGTCAATGTTTTCAAGCTTCCTCAGCGTCTAGCAAAACTGTAATTCTTACTTGACCCACTGTTAAGAATCCCAAACTGGAAGTTTGAGCAAACCAGCCCTGCTATGTTTATTAAAGTAAATTAGATGGTTGAAGGATGGCAGAATAATACTGTAGTACTTCACACTGCAAGAATGGCGCTGGGAGAAAACTTGTTTTTCTTGAACATACTTTTCCCTTCAAAATCCACTTATTTGAACTATTTATCTTCGGAAATGTATTTTATAACTGCTTGCTGGTTCCCATCCTTGTAGGCTGTCAGAAAACAGAATTTCCCTGAGACGAAATCAGATTCAGCCTCTCTCTTCCACGCTTAAGAATTTCAATTGGGAGCTCATGAGTTGAATTCCTTTTTATTCATACCTCATCTTCTACTGTGATAGAGTTCTGGACAATGACAGTAAGACTGATTTTCTTACTGTAAGGTACATCCTTTGCATTTGAATAAATATAGTTTGATCTTTATACGTGAGGGAGTTTTCAGCATGAATATTACAAAATATCTGAAGAGGCAGAGACAGTATATCCTGTTTTCCTCTCGCATTACAAACTGAGGTATTAAGAATAAAAGCAAAGATTAAAAAATAATTAAAAACATTAAAAATCCTTAACAGGAAAGGATCTCACTTGCTGTTTTTATGTCTCTCTGGGATGTTCTTCTCTCTGTTCTGCTTCCATCTTTTCATGCCTCCATCTCAAAGCCCGTCTCCCGTCAGTCATCTGCACTCAATCTGCTTGCTAATACAATACTTCTCCTTCCTTCCTTTGTGTCAGAGCCCCTGAGCTCCTCACAGTCTCCACTTCATTGTAGATATTCAGATCAGCACTGTTATGGAGCCTCAGTTCAATTTAGGGGAGCAAACAAGACATTTTCCTCTTTTATCACTTAATTTACACATTGCAAAAAACTTCTCGTGTACAACTAGTTTACAATGCACCTACAATATCTTTATCAATGATCTGGACGACAGGATTGAGTGCACCCTCAGTAAGTTTGCAGATGAGACCAAGTTGGGTGGGAGTGTTGATCTGCTTGAGGGTAGGAAGGCTCTACAGAGGGATCTGGACAGGCTGGATCGATGGGCCAAGGCCAACTGTGTGAGGTTCAACAGGCTAAGTGCCAGGTCCTGCACTTGGGTCACAACAACCCCATGCAACGCTACAGGCTTGGGGAAGAGTGTCTGGAAAGCTGCCTGGTGGAAAAGGACCTGGGGGTGTTGGTTGACAGCCAGCTGAATATGAGCCAGCAGTGTGCCCAGGTGGCCAAGAAGGCCAACAGCATCCTGGTTTGTATCAGAAATAGTGTGGCCAGCAGGACCAGGGAAGTCATCCTTCCCCTGTACTCGGCACCGGTGAGGCCGCACCTCGAGTACTGTGTTCAGTTTTGGGCCCCTCACTACAAGAAAGACACTGAGGTGCTGAAGCGTATCCAAAGAAGGGCAACAAAGCTGGTGAAGGGTCTAGAGCACAAGTCTGCTGAGGAGTGGCTGAGGGAACTGGGGTTGTTTAGCCTGGAGAAGAGGAGGCTGAGGGGAGACCTTATCGCTCTCTACAACTACCTGAAAGGAGGTTGTAGTGAGGTGGGTGTTGGTCTCTTCTCCCAAGTAACAAGCGATAGGACGAGAAGAAATGGCCTGAAGTTGCGCCAGGGGAGGTTTAGATCGGATATTAGGAAAAATGTCTTCACAGAAAGGTTTGTCAAGCACTGGAACAGGCTGCCCAGGGAAGTGGTTGAGTCCCCATCCCTGGAGGTATTGAAACGACGTGTAGATGTGGCACTTAGGGGTATGGTTTAGTGGGATTTGGCAGTGTTAGAATAACGGTTGGACTCGATGATCTTAAAGGTCTTTTCCAACCTAAATGACTCTATGATTCTACAAGTGGTTGCTGGAAACTACTGGTGTAAATGCGTTGGACTTTGGATGCATTAATGGAAACATGGTTGGAAACTGTGTGCTGCCCGAGGGCAAAACACCAATTCCCTACCCACTGCCCACCAAAGGCAGTTTGAAAAACAAACAAAAAATACACAAAAATGGCAGAAAAAATCGTAAGGAGGATATATTTTAAAGAAACAATGCAAAATTTTTTATCTTAGGCCCAGAGTCTTAGCTGTGTGTTGAAAAAACTGTTTCTGGTACCATCAGAGTAATCTCTATTATTGTTCATAATTATTATCAAAACATTTATTTTCCTGCAAAAATCAGTCTGAATCAGGCTGCCATTCAATCTTGGAAAATTGTAACTGGCCTGAAATAAAAAGATTAACAGATTCAGTCTTGTCTTCAGGTGCCTTCACCACAGCGTACCACGAATCTTCCCCTGAAATATTTCACCTTTCTGGCCTTTTCCCACTGTGCCATTGCTTTTCCCCTTGTTTTCTGTTTTGACATAATCTCCAAATCAACAGCAACCAAGCAGAACTTAGGGCATATCTGAGAACAAATACAGATAGCTCCCAGGTGAAATTAGGTGACAGACTTAAAAGCTCATTTGTTATCAGGGAAAAAGGAAAGGACAGAAGTCTCACAGGATGCATGACTGCAGTCCGTAGAGCAGGCTTACTGACCACCAAAGACAAATGCACATCCTCAGATTTTATACAGAAATCGCTAAAACCAGTAACAGCAAACTGCAAGGAAGGCATCTGGAAGGCAAAGAAATAAAAATTGAGGAAAAAAAAAATCAAGGTTTAATTATCACTACTCCCCTAGCTCAGCATACAGCTGTTGAGGTTGATGTTATTACCATGAGAGCCCAACTTTTACTATATCCACCTCTGAGCCACAGTTGCACAGCATTACACCATGGCCCAGAAACAGCTATACAGAGAAGATGATACCTGCCCTAAATTTGAGAGAAAAACCAAGAGGCAGCAACTGGACAGACAGGCACATGGTGTAGGAGGGATTCAGAAACAATGCTGTGATAGGTTTAAGAGCCCAAGCAAGCTAGCAGCATCCTGGTTACCATTTGTTTTGCAGGCATCACAATATAGCAAGGGGAAGGCGCTGAGTGGGGCTTCCCAGGCAGCACCATGGATGTTTTCAGGTAGTTCTCCCTGGGCACAAGCATTTCTGTCAAAAGGTGCCAAGGGGGGAACAGAAGGTGGTGGCATACTGAATCAGCCAGGGATGCAAGTTGAGCTCTTAACACTGAGGCTCCCAAAAAATGGCAACCATCTTATGTTCATTATGGTAGAGAAAAGGGGGATGGTCATGGGGAGGAAGGTGTTTTGGTCAAACACATAAGACAAAGGAAACAACCTCTGCAGGGGTATTCCAGAGCAGCAGCAGGGTAAAATCCTAACATTACCAACATCACTGAAGATATTATAGTAACAGATGCACATATTATGAGACATAAATTCTGGGCACAGTTTTAACAGTACAGAAGTATACAAAAGAGATGGCTGCAGAAGAATTTGGAAGTTTTAGGTACAGTGTGGTCACAGTCACATAGAGGAACCCTGAATTAAAGATTTTCTTATTAGGAATCTGAGTGGTAAGAAGGATGACGGTGTTGTCCAAATGATCAAAAATACAGAATTGATGGTGATGGTTTGGAAAAGGGGAAAAAAATCGGAGGTTATGGATAGAAAAATGTCAGCTGACATCTTCATGTCCACAAGGCTATGTTGGAAAGACAGACAGGTATTTCTGGCCCATACAGAAGATAAGTCAGGGGCACAGCAACAAAGAGAAGTCTTCAGCATAGAGGCACAAGTTGAGCTGATGTTTATCTCAAGGTAGTCTCATCCACAAGGCCAGAAAACAAAGACAAACGACCAAGGGCACAATCACAGAGAACAATTACCACAAAGCTGGATGGGGAGAATCCTCCAAGCAAATTGCTGAGGTGGCAGAAGAACCCGAAGAGGACACAATCAAAAAGAACAAATGCATGGGCAGGATTTCAAGAACAACATCAGGGACTGCAGACAGCTGACAGCTCAAGAGAGAGTGAGGAGGCAATGCACGTTGTAAACTTAGATGAGGGAGAGGTCAGTAAAGATGCTGCCCAGAAAGAAATGTGCAAAGCTGGACTGGAAAAGGCACGGGTGCATTAGAGAGAGGCACTGTATTAGGTTTGTGTGGCAAGGTATTGTTAGCAGGGGGTGCTACAGGGCTGGCTTCTGTGAGAAGCTGCTAGAAGTTTCCCCTGTGTCCGACAGAGCCAATGCCAGCCGGCTCCACGATGGAGCCTCTGCTGGCCAAGGCCGAGCCCATCAGTGATGGTGGTAGCGCCTCTGCGATAACATATTTAAGAAGCGGGGCAGGGGGAGAAACCTGCACAACTGCAGCCAAAGAGAAGAGTGAGAATATGTGAGAGGAACGACTCTGCAGACACCAAGGTCAGTGAAGGAGGAGGTCAGAGGGAGGAGGTGCTCCAGGTGCCGGAGCAGAGGTTCCCCTGCAGCCCATAGTGAAGACCATGGTGAGGCAGGCTGTCCCCCTGCAGCCCATGGAAGTTAATGGTGGATCAGATATCCACCTGCAGCCCATGGAGGACCCCATGCTGCAGCAGGTGGATGCCCGAAGGAGGCTGTGACCCTGTGGGAAGCCCACACTGGAGCAGGTTTGCTGTCAGGACTTGTGACCCCGTGGGGGACCCATGCTGGAGCAGTCTGCTCCTGAAGAACTGCACCCCATGGAAGGGACCCACGCTGGAGCAGTTCATGAAGAACTGCAGCCCATGGGAAGGACTCACGTTGGAGAAGTTCATGGAGGACTGTCTCACGTGGGAGGGACCCCACGCTGGAGCAGGGGAAGAGTGTGAGGAGGAAGGAGCGGCAGAGACAACGTGTGATGAACTGACCGCAACCCCCATTTCCCATCCCCCTGTGCCGCTGGGGGGAGGAGGAGGAGAATTCAGGATTGAAGTTGAGCCCGGGAAGAAGGGAGGGGTGGGAGGAAGGTGTTTTAAGATTCAGTTTTTATCTTCTCATTATCCTACTCTGATTTGATTGGGAATAACTAAATTAATTTTCCCCAAGTTGAGTCTGTTTCGCCCGTGACAGTAACGGTGAATGATCTCTCCCTGTCCTTATCTCAACCCACGAGCCTTTCGTTGTATTTTCTCTCCCCTGTCCAGCTGAGGAGGGGAGTGATAGAGCGGCTTTGGTGGGCACCTGGCATCCAGACAGGGTCAACCCACCACAGGCACTACACCAACAGCTACTGACAGCATGTTGAGCAACGAGAGGAAGAGAGTTGCAGAGGGTACTGAGAGGTGCAAATCTAACTGGTGATGGCCTGGCCTTTTTTTCAAGCTGGAAGAGATTCAAATGAGCTTATGTTGCTAGCAAAACCAGAGGAACAAGAGGTGACGGTGGATACTAAAAGAAGAGATGAACGATTGAGATGGTACATGATCAGCAGGGCAAGTGGAGGGGTTAGCAAAAGAGGGCAGGTGAAGAAATTCTGCCTTTGCTGGAGAACGGAAGGCCTGTAAAGGAGAAGAGATGACAAGCAATGAAAAAATATCTTTGCCAATCTTCTCTTCAAAGCAATTGCCGAGTTCCTACACAGAGAGGGAACTGGAGGGACAAAAAAGGGAAACCCCCAGGGACAAGCCCAAGCTGGCAAAAACCTCACTGGGGCTGTGGAGAGGGACTGCCGTTCAGCTGAAGGGACTGCATGGCTACCAGCCTACCAGCACCATGGGAAACCAGCCTGGCATTGAGCTCTGCATCAGCACAAAGCCAGCCCAGGAGCACCTCACAGAGATGTCAGAGCAGATTCTCGTATTATTCCAACAATGAGACAGAAGACACATCAGAAGAAAATACGTACCCTTAAATATCCTTAAATGAATGCTGGAATGACGCTTGGTATGCAATAAAGAAGCAAACATAGCCCCAAAGTGTCAATTGCATAAATTATGTTATTTTGATGTGTGAACAGTCTTGCTCACAAGTTGTTAAGAAATTTCAGGTTTTAAGTTCCTGCCCTGCTAAGGCCTTCTGGGAAACCTGAACATTTCACTCAACAAAGATTTATCCGACATAATGAGAGCTAAAAGATGCAGGAATCATTTGGCAGACTGCCCAATTCGATGTACTGTTCAGATGCTTCCTATTTTTCCCATGTTCACTGCTTTAAAGACTAGAGTATCTCTAAGAATTAATAAGAGATATACCAGAAAAGTTTTTAAATCAGTGATTACTGAGAAATTTCCAGATATTAAAATTGAATAGAATACGTTTAGTTCAGAGAAAAATATCTAGCAAGTCTACCATGTTCTTTCCTTGGAAAGAAAGAAAGAATTCCTCCTTTATAGAGTGACCAAATCACTTTTCTGCTTCATCAAAGTTCTGCTTATATTTACATTACTTTTCCTTCCTTGGAAAGTTAGACAAGGCAGTAGTCAGCCAGACAAGACAAAAGATACAGTGGCATGTTTCCTGGAAGCGTAACATAAAATTGTTTCAGTCTCATGGTCATTGCATTTGCCTTCTGAAAACAAGCCAGGTCATAGTTAGGTAAATATTTAGAATAAATTACTACATCCTTATAAACCATCAGATTTGCTTAGTGCACGTGATTCAGAAAACACATAGGTATTTCCCAAATTTGAAAAAAGCACAGCAGTCCATTTAGGAGGAGGTATTTCTAATTTTCTTTAGGAGGGAAAAGAAGATTTACATCTTCCTGTCTTTTGTATCAGTCATGCAAGTCTTCATTAAAGAAGTTTAATAACACTTTTTTCTTTTTTTTTCCCCCCACGTTTTCTTGCACGCACTAATCAATTAAAAACAACACTGTAACTGTGATCTATAAGGGAGCAAATTCTAATCGCTGGAGATCAACAACAAAACTTTAATTTACCACAGTAAGACAAGAATTTGAATTTAAGCAAGCATGACTACAACACTAATAAAGCTATCCTCACCTTTGAACTGCTATGAGTGTCAAACGTTTTACTTGAGATTAAACATTGCATGCATCCAATGTACACAGAGTTCATTTGTACACTGCCTGCTCATAGAAAAACACACAAACTAAGCTGTACAAATCCATTTTTAGCCAATAACATTACTTGTTATCTCAAATATATTTTAGCAGCATAAATGTTAGTTATTACATCGTGTAAGAGCAGGATTGTTCCTCTATAGAACCATCAAGTAGTACATTCATATACTTACATTCAGTTAATAAAATGCAAAGCATCTGTTTTACTGCCTTTGAAATACAAATATGTTGAGCTCCATTCACCTGGTGTACTTGGCAAAGTACTGTAAGTGATACTGGAAAATACAGTGAGTTATAAAGCAAAGACTGATAAGGCTAGACAACATTGATACTGATGCTGTAACTCTTACTTCGTTTTTAATCTTCTAAATCCAGGGGGGACACATTTGGTTCATGTTTAACAACTGATTTGTCAACACAACAGTATCTTAGAAAATCAGCTGTTCACAGAAAGGTGATCTGCTTTTCCTCAGTACTGACACTGAATAAGGTGGAGGGTTTTTGCAAGTTCAATCCAACACACTCGGGACACGTCCGTCTCTGGGTGCACACCCTGCAGAGCTGTGGTGTTACACCTCACTGAGAGTTTTGGCCAAGAAAAGATGATTTGCCTCTGCAAAACTGTGTAGAAAAAATGGCAGACCTAGCTGGGCTAGGTTTAACACAGTGTATCGGATGGTTAGTGTCTGAAGAGTATTCAATAACATGCATTATCAGGGCACGATATACTGAATTTCTTTCAAGACAACTGGACTTGACTATTTGTGTAAAAAAGTGGGACTGGGTGAGGCTGCAGCAGCCCTCAGTAATGGCACTAAATGGAGAGCACAGGCAAAATCCCCTCTCATACCCAGCATGGCAGAGAGCCAGAGTCTGCCCAAAGACCCACTGTCATGGCTCATACCTGTTTTCACTGTCATGGCTCATACCTGTTTTCATGCGGCAACACCCAGAAGGGGGAGATAGTAATTTGGTCTCTTTGTTCATTCAGTTCTTAATCTCTCTGTTGAGACTGACAACAGGGGAGACCATTAGTGTCAGCTCTGCTGGGACTTTCTGTTATTAAGGCTACTTAAGCTTTTCCAAGTAAATTGCATGTGTCAAACTAACATCACACAGTGATGGGTAAAAAAGCCATTACACAACTGCTCTCCCTTTCTGTTGATCCACCCAGGAGCAAGGGGGAAGGGAAAAGACACAACCCTGGAGACTTTGGCCAATTCTTTGCAGTTCCCTGTTTCTCCCACTCATTATATTCCTATTTTACTCTATTTACAGGCAGTACATTAGCCATTCCCTCAAATTCATTCACTTAACTGGAGGTTAATGACTGGGCATACATGTCCCTCTCAAAGCCTTGCAATAGTCACCATGCTGTATACACCTTGCCTAACCTGTATACACCTTGCCTAACTTAAACCTTGTAAAAGATTTGGTTTAGACTAGTTTAATTTCCTTCCACAGTCAATGGAGAAAGAGAAGTGGCAGTAATGCAGTCACAGGATGAGTGTCCCACATTCTTTCTGGTCCCCTCCTCTGACCACAAAGGGAGCTCACCTCTAATTTTCACACACCTCTACTTAGATGGTGTGAACCTCATACATAACAACAAACTGGCCATCCATTAAAGAAAATACTTGCTATGTCAAGGCTTCCATCTTCTTACAGAACAAGCTAGAAATTGTTTGTAGACTGTCTTCTGAACTGTAATTGTAGCCCTGAGCTCCCATCTGTGGGCTACGGGATTCCCAGCACCTTTTAACCACTGTTCATTCATCCGTCATTTAGCATCTTTAAGCAGCAAAGGCATTCCTTGTGCCACTTTGAGTATATCTAATCTTACACGTGCAAAACCTTAAGCAGAAAGTAAGTATGATTCTTGACCCTATTAAGTCACAGGGAATTTGCTGTTAACTTTGACAGGGTTTGGATTTCACTCCAGCTCCTGATACCCAGAGAGCTGTAAGCTCATTATTGTTCATATTTGCAAATGGATTTAAATCTTTAGGATATTTTTTGGATCTCTGAATATAGGATCTTTTTTTGATCTCGGAACATTTAATCTGTGGATCTTCTGCATCTATAACACAGCATACTGAAGAATTCTTTCTGCTGGGTGTAATGTCTGCTGTTTAAAATCCACGCATGTTCTTTGAAGCGAACAGGATTGCCAGCCTGCGATACAACTCCAAAACATAAATTATAAAAAGAACAGTTCTTCTCAATTCAAATACGCATTCAAGTGAATTATGGCATTTCTCCATCATGTCTTCCTTCCCTCTCTTTTGCTAGTTTCTTTACTACTTTTCAGAAGGAAATCAAATGAGAAAAGGGAGAAATACTAGAGGGGAAGTTTAAGCACATAAAAGTTAGTCAATTCAAAGTTATGGCTGCCAAAGGAACGTTAATGCAGCTAACAGCACATTCACTGTAAGGCACACACATTAAAACCAGATACTGTAACCGTCTACGATGCACAGACACCAGAGAACTGTTACAGTTCTTGCAGGAAAACCTACCTTTATATCTATGAAGTTGCTGGCTTAGTTTATTCTTCTCCATTTAAATTCTTCACTATGAACGTAACTAGCTGCGTCACTGTTTCATTAAGTACCCTGACATTTTAGCCAGATGTTTCAGAGAGATTTATGCCCCTCCATCCAAAAAGGGCAAAAAGAGAGGCAAAGATGAACAAAGGGCTCTGGAGCAGTATGACTGTGGGAATGAGGTGCCCTCCACATGAAAACAGAAGAGCTCTTTAGATAACAACAGAATGGCTAGCCTACGAAATGTCACTTACTCATCTTTCTCTAAAATACGGGGAGTTTTAGGAGCACCATGTATAGGAATTAATTCAAACAAATGAACAAGTTGTCAATTTCCCCTCTAAACTACGTCCTGCAACTGAAGAATCTGATGTCCACACTGCCCCCCCCCCTCCCTCACCACCATACTGGAACCCAAAGCACCAGTCTGTGGGACAGACAAGGGACTGGGGAAGCATATCCACAGGTATCCCAGCCCCATCCTCTTCGTTGACTGCAGAGCACACTTACTTACACAGAGACAGAAGGCAATCCAGACTAGGCACTTAATTTGGAGATTTTGAACATCCCTCTGGAGGAAACACCTCTCTTTCCATTCACTAGAAGACAGTCCAAGGGAGACAGGTTGGGTTAAGAGTCAGGTGTCCAAATTTGAATAGCCTGATGTTTCAGTAACACCCGAAAGACTTCACAAAATGACCCGCTTATCTTTCTCACATTCATTCTAAATCATCATGTTTAAAATACATTAGCAAATACAGAAACTATTTTTCCTCACCTAATATAAACTAAAATGCATACTTTTCATATATGTATGTGAGGGCACTAGGTTAGTCCCATTTCTGTTATGGATACTGAGACCCAAATACGGGATTCAGCCTCGGGTGGTGGTTCCCACTGTACTGCCACTACCGACTCATTTCCAGTCTTCCCGTAAGAGATCCAGCTCAGAGAAGATGCACAGATGCACCTGGACAGGCAGGCAGGTCTGTCTGAAAGTACACTTGATGTACTTGCGTGTGCGTACCTGCTCAGTGCACTGCCTGCTTCCGAGCCACAGCAGGAATAAAAAGGGAAAAATGTTCAAAATCAGGTAACACAACTGGATAGCTACAACTGGGATATATGCAAAACAAAACCAAAAATATCCCAAAGATTTTCTGCTTTATTTGTTCTCTGGAGAGTAATCAATAAGCACACTATTTTGAGGTTAGCCCATCAGATCTCGCTAAAAAGAATACAGGTGATAATGAAAATAGTTTTGCTTTTTAAATAGGTTTGCTTTTTAAAACAATATTGTCATCAGCTCCAACAAAAACACCAGAAGAAGGAAAGGAAAAAAAGAAAAAGTCAGGAGTTGAAAACATTCAAATGAAAAAAACATATGTAATTTCAAGTCTTTTTGTGGGTTTTTACACACACCGATTACTTTACAAGGTCTTATTAATTACGTATGCTCTGAACGTATATTTCTATACCATAGTCAACAGTCATTATTAAGTCATTTGTGCACATGAAAGAAAATCAGGAAACCCATACCATAATTTGACATGAAGGTCTTCAACCACAAAATTTGTCAAATGTTTTACTCTTAAAAAATGTTTAAGGAAGCTTAACGGAGATATTGACTGATTCCTGTACTCTGTTCATCTGCACGGCAGGGCAATTTCCCTTTGGCATGCAGACAAGGATCAAGCCTCTATTGACTTAGTGTAATAGATAGCGATAGATATATGTTTTCGCAGAATGAAAGAGAAAGAAGGAAATTAAGTAGCTCTGCAGTTCTTTGTAAGACTTTTCAATTTACTGATAACAATCAAAATAAGCGCAATGATTTTAGATGCATACAAAAATAGAGCACAGAAAAAAAACTACATGGAATAAAGAAGGCAGGTACCGAGAAGTACTCTAGTTCTCTCCCATCTAACTCAGGTCCTAAGGTTTTCTGATTGCTGCATGGGCCTGTAGTAGTTAATGAAGAAATTTGATTCTTTATTCAGCTGTAACATAAAACAATGCATAACATATCAAATAATAACTAAAATTTCCTTGACAAAAGATAACCATAGGGAATTTCTGGAAGTGACTCCACAAACCAAAACGAGTGATTTAATAACAGGCAAAAAGGGTACTAAGAGGATTTAAATGTCCACATATTTTTCACAAATTAAGGCAAAAAACATTTGATTGGTCATCTTGTTTATACTAAAAACAAGAAGGAAAACACTGACTTGAAGTATGATACAAGATTATCCTGTATCTGCCCTACCGTCTCAAGAAGAGGGAAGAGGTGCAGCAGCCAGCAGGCCCTTGGGTACCCAGGCTGTCTACAGCTCTAGCCCATGGCAGAGGAACTGGATGTGACCAAGGCGAAGCAACACACTAGAAAACCCACCCCAACTGTAGAGGAAATCATTCTGAACATCTGAGCTAACTGGCCACACAGCTGGATTGAAGTTTTGGCAGTTAGCCCCAGGAATAAAACCTCCCACAACTGCAACAGAAAAAAACTACGTTTCGCTCAGCTTTACACCTTCTGAAGACAACCCAACACGCCCTGGGCTTCTACGTCCAAAAAGAGGATTCCTTAGAGTTTTTTTGAGCAGCAGACTCAACTGGCACAGAAGTTAGGCATTGGGAAGCACTGATTTAATTTAAAGAACTAATTTTATATGTGATTTAAGAAAGGTGAAAGCTCAGCACCTCTGGTGATGATAAAGGCACAACAATTTGCAACAAAATATAAACTTCATAGTAAAGTTTGACAATTCTGTTTTTTAACCAAGACGATACTGTATTTTCATAAATGTCTTTTCAGTATAAAGTATTAGAAAACAGTGAATTTTAGGGTATATTTTTGATACCACATGATTACTCTTCTCAATATTATGCAGAGCTGCTTTTAGAGGGAAATGACATTTCAATTACAAGGATGAAAACCAGTGTTTTTAAAAAGTCTTATTCATTATTTCAAGACCACCTTAAAGATCGGTTACAACAGAAAAAAAGACATAGACCTTTTTTCTTTTTGATAGCTTACTGACTATTCGTTTTGGGTTTTGGTGTGTTTGGGAGGGCTGTTCTTTTGTTTTTAACTGTAAGTACCCCACTGTATGTCAAAGTATACTTTGAAGAAACCCAATACCAGCTCCATTTTGCCGTGTGGTCTTAGAAACACAAGACTAGCTAATAAGGTTTTGAAACCTTTCACATAGTATGTATCAAGTAACTTTCGACACACTCAACAAATAAAATTCTTATTAAATGGAGCACACACATACTTCTAATATCTGATATGAAACAGTTAAATGAACAACATTTATTAAATGGATATTTCCAAATCAATTAAAAGGCCTTCAAAAGAATAAAGACCAAAACAGGAGCAGAAAGTATTTCTCAAATGAAGCTGCACATTGCACCGCAAACACCTGCACCATAGCCACAGTTACACACTTGCAAGCTCCAAAGCCAAAGTCCAACCAAGACAGAAGAAAGCAGAGATCACAGGGCAAGTGTCACACCCTCTACTAATCACTTGCTATGGAGCAAAACCACCTTCTCACCAGAAAGGAAAGGAAAAAAAAAATAGATGTGTATATATACATATGCACCTATGTATCTATCTCTGATTAGACACTTGCATCAAAATACATAAGATACTGTAATTGCTACCTGCCAAGGTTTACAAGTGAATTACAGAAGGGACCATTCGTTACAATGAGCAGAAGGGAAATTATTTCCAAAAGCCAAAGAGACTTTACTCCCTTGCGTTGCCTCAGAGCTGACAGTTCATCGGGGATGTCTCAGCAGAGAGTGGGCTCCCCTGACCCTGCGGGGTCCTGAGAGCAGTTGCTCCTGTCCCTGCAAGGTCTCTGCTTAACATCCGGGATGTTTCATGTCTTACGACCTTCCACTTGGTTTCCAAACAGGCCCACAATGCATTATTCCCCACCCTGCAACCCAGGAGAGGGGAGGGGGAGAAGGAGCCCTCTGTGCAGGATTGTAGAGGATTATATTTAGCCGAGTTTGATCCCATTCTCAGTAATCTGGGCAACAAAGAGCTCCAGCTCCGCTGGGGGTGGGGAAGAAGGGCGCATCTCCTGGTGTGCCTGATCCTGCCATAAGTAAACCAACTAATCCCCTTCTGAACTACTTGAGCACTCCAAAGCAATTATTTTAGAGGACGGGCAAAGACATCAGCCAGTCTGTATTATCCATATCCAGACATATCCATAAGGCTCTTGGATAAACTCTCAGATATTTCTTTCACACCCTTGCTGATAACCACCTACTGCACAGAGTCACCTCTCAGGGGGTGCAGGGTTGCACACGGGTTTGGACAGCCCCAGCAGCAAGAGCCAGCAGTCCCTGGCTGCATCAGGCAGTCGGCAGACGGAGCCAGGACTCGGAGCAAACAGTGACAGAGAGAAGGAGAATTATAGGGAAACACCACAAAAGTAAGAAGCATTAGAGATTCCTGATAAACCTACGGCATCTTAGGAGCTGCAGAGGCAAGGGACATATACTGTTCCACTTGACAAAACCTTCAGTAGGGCCAGGCTTTTAAAAAGGCAGACAAGAAATTTGGTTATAGTTGCTATTCACTGAGCCCCAGCACCACCAATGCAGAGTGCAGGAGGGTAAAGACAAAGTTCAGACCCCAACTTAAATTCTGTTTTTGAACTTCAGTCCTTTCGTGTAACATAAAATCATAAGAAAAGGGAGCAAAGAACTCAGCTGCCAAAAGCTTCACTAATTAGTGGGAATTTGTTTGCTTCACATTTCTTGAATTCCTTTCTCTTTGCAAGACAATTGACTAAGAAATACTCCTTTCCTCAGAAAAAGCACCCAAGCAGAATAAATAGAACAACTAATATAAACTGACAGCTGTAAATTAATCTATATAGTAGGCAGTCCGGAAGGCTTTGTTCATCCCGACAGCTTTGTTGGCTACAAACCAGAGGAAACAAAAACAACCCCAAATATTCATTCCCATCCACAAACTGTTCATTAAACAGCAGCGCTAATACTTAATCTCACCAGATGCTGGGATGAAACAAGCATCACAGTCTCAGCGCACTGTTGTCATGCCAAACAAGAACTGCTCTCGTGCTGGCACAATCGTCTGAAAAACAAGCAGACGTGCACGCATGCGTGCACAAGCTAGCAAGCGAGCAAGTCAAGTTCTTCAATAGATGCCTAAATTCCTTCCAAGGTTCTCATACTTTTTAAACTATCATCTGAGCCTGTTATACACAGATTACAGACTAAGTTTATGTTCTGTTTCTCCAAATGGACCTCTGTGCTCCAAATTCACATTCATGCACTCTTAATGCAGAATTTTGAGTGATTATACCTATTTTTGTCATATTTATTTTCATGTTCTTGTCAATTTAAATGAAGGCAAATGTAAGAAAAAGGACTGAGTTTGCACAGTAAAACACCCTAATTTATAACCTCTGTGATAAGGAGAAGAAAAATACAGCTGTTCTGTAATAACTAGTATAGCACTATGCCATTAAATGCTTTTTTTCTCAAGCTTATCTCAAACAAGTTATTACATCTTGATCACTCTGACAACTACAGAAAAATGTTTATCAAAACCTCTGATGAATAGTTTTATAACTATTTCTTTAGCACTGAGCTGGGAATGAGAACAAAAACAAAAAAGGCTGATTCTAAATGTTTATTACATTCAGGTGATGATACTTGCCTCACAGATACATTACCCAACACAAAAATGTATTGTTATATTCAACACAAATATAACAATATGTTCATTTGAAGCATCCAGATCTAAGCTCCTCCTGGGTTCTTCAAAGGAAAAGGCAATATCACTGAAAGCAATTTATTTTTTTAATGTCTCTCTTGATTTATGGTGTCATATGGAGAAAAAAAATTCATTACATATAGCTGCTCATATTACATCTGCAGTATGCAAATATGATGGGGAAAAACAATCAAAATAAATCACAGTCCTCTCCTTCACTGCCGTTTAAATGTATTTCATTGAAGAAAGTAACCTCTATCTGATTACTTGCAGCAGCATCACCAGCAAGAGCATGTCACAGCTCATTTGCCAGAGCTGCAAGAATGAAGCTCATCCTGTGCTGGAGGCGTACCTCCATGAACAAACTGAACAGGTGCTTCTGGAAATACCCTCTTTATGAGGTCTGACTTCTGGTTTCTTGATCCATAGCACCACTGCCAAAGAAAGCTGCCAGTTTCAGGTACCCACAGACCTTCATGCATTAAAAAAAAAAAATATTGAAATGGAGTTATTAACCAGGTCAGTTCATACAGCAGTAGAATAAGTTTCTCAGGGAGGTGCTGGGATGATAAAAGCTTTACTATGCTGAAACATTAAAAACAGAAGTAAAACCAACTGAAAGATAAAGGAAGGCACTTATGTCCACTGCCACCTTACGATTTGGGGCAAATCCAGACATTTTGGAGGCAGTACACTGCCAAGGCAGTGGACAGACAAGCATCTTTCAGTGAGAAAGCACTCACATAGCACCTGTTCTTCAAGTACATTTGCACCCATCCACATTCTTCATTTCACCTGAACTCATCTTGAACCAGAGTATTTTTTTTTGATCCTTACTTGTGTCGTGGTTTAGCCCCACTCGGCAACTAAGCACCACGCAGCCGCTCGCTCACCCTCCCCCTCCCCGGTGGGATGGGGGAGAGAATCGGAAGGGCAAGAGTAAGAAAACCCACGGGTTGAGATAAGAACAGTTTAATAATTGAAATAAAATAATAATAATAGTAATAATGATAATAATAATAATAATAATTGTAATGAAAAGGAGAACGAGAGAGACAAACAAAACCCAGGGAAAAGAAAACAAGTGATGCAACCGCTCACCACCCGCCGACCGACACCCAGCCAGTCCCCGAGCAGCGATCGCCGCCCCCCGGCTAACTCCCCTCGGTTTATATACTGAGCATGACGTCATATGGTATGGAATAGCCCTTTGGTCGATTTGGATCAACTATCTTGGGCCGTGCCCCCTCCCAACTTCTTGTGCACCTGGCAGAGCATGGGAAGCTGAAAAAGAAAGTCCTTGACTAGTCTAAGCATTACTTAGCAACAACTAAAACATCAGTGTGTTATCAGCATTCTTCTCATGCTAAATCCAAAACACAGCACTATGCTAGCTACTAGGAAGAAAAGTAACTCTAACTCAGCTGAAACCAGGACAACTTGTCAGATACTTGATTCACAAAAGCGCAAGACCATCAAGGTTGAGCACAAGGGAAATGCAGAACGGCAGTGAGCAGAGTGCTTTGCTTACACTCAGAACAGACATTAAATAGCAGCAGTCTCCCAACCACATTACACAGGACTCTCAACAGTTAAGTCCCTGACATCTATACAGATGCATGAGGTACATGTAAGCATAAAATATTTCTGTATGTTTCTTAAGAATACTTCGGTTTACATTTCTCAGGAATGGACTCAAAGAAGAAAAACTTGTGTATTTCCGCAGTGCAGCTACATGGTCACAAAAAGTCCCTTGGTATCATCACTCAGCACTACATGAAGCTAGGGTTTATTTTCCTCATAGAACATCAAGACAGGTTCCCCCAACTGGCACAAGACCCAAACTTGAGCTACTTTATTTCAAATACATTAAAGTACTAGCCCCAACATGCCTCCTCTCAACTAGTTTCTTTTCTGACCCACGGACATTGGAGTTTATTTAGTACTTACGGAAGGAAAACTCTGTCCCTTTCCTGCCAGCCTTACTCTGTCGCTGACAGCTCCCTCCTTCCCGCTGCCTCGAGCTAGGAAGTTTTTCCCAATTCACTGCCACCTCAGTGTAACATTCAAATCTTTCCTCAAGTTGAATTTACTCAGAAAGAAGCATATATAGATTTATTCACATTCCTTTTTCCACTCTACATTATGCTTTATAAACATATAAAGGTGAGCTATCCTTTCTCTGTTCTGTAACACCACCTACCACGCTGGACCTGTGAACCCTGCTGCCGGCACCTTTGGCACGTACCGCTATAGCCAGGCTCTAGCCAGCTCCAGACCCTGCAGTCCCAAGCTCCAGCAGCTCTGCCACCTCTGCCCTGGGGTAAGGCAAGCCCTGGCCACACTGGTCTCACCACCAACACAGCATATAAGCATCTCGCCATCGCAGAAGAAAGCTGCTGTTCCCCATCAAATCCCCTTCCGTAACAGCTGGACCTGAGATGTCACTCCTCTGAGCTACTCCCATCTCTCTGCATCAGCAGTCCATCCACGCTGCCCTTGCACAGGATCAGCACGTGTCCAAGAGAGCTTGCTGGCTTGGGCTTTGCACCGCACCTCTCAGGCTTGTGCTCCCACCCAGGCTGAAGGGAACTGCGGCAAGCCCCAAATGCCAGCCCCGGCACGGCCACTGGGAGCTCAGCTGGGAGGCAGCAGGGAAAGGACACTAGAACTGCACTCGTCAAACCCTAATCCCAGGTGAACTGCTGCACATATTCATGCTGTCTGTGTTTGGAAGGACTGCATCACTAAAAAGTAGAGAAAACCTTGGATATAAGCCCTAAAAGGGTTACAGCAAACTATCAACGTACCCATTCCTAACTCAGTAAATTGTGCAATTCATTACCAGAAGGATTATGTCCCCAGGGCACTGTGCTCTGGCCAAAACACACCCACACACCCCTCCTTGCAGTTCCTCCCTGGACAAACCCCAGCAAATAAATATTCTCCATGTTGACACGGTGCCGTCAAGTGCTAACGGAAACATTCAGTAGCTCGCAGGAGCAAAACCATTTCCAACCTTCAGAGGGAAAAAAAAAAACCAACTCCAGGGCACCACTCACTTCCCTGAAACGTAAACACAAAACAAAATTATATATGAATTGCAACTGCTCAGTTCTTCTATGTGCATGTGTACATACATGCACGCATGCATATATATTGTGCTGCCGTCTGTCAGAGGCTTCTACTAGCAGCTGCAGGAGGCAAATGTACCCCCTGCTTAATCCCCTCTCCACGTGGGAAAATAGCTCATTTTACTAGCTGAATGCGTGCTATATATTTTCTTTATCTATGTGTATCATTAGGCATTCTTTTCTCTGTGCCATGAATGAATTGGGGAAGAGTCACTGATTTCTAATGAGAAAGAGCAGAAAGGCAGGGTGACAATAAAGGGACCCTGTATTAATCAAGTGTCCAGCCCAGACAGCAATACCAAGGCCTTAATCTCTGTCTGGGAGAAGTGTCGGTTAAAGCTTTCACTCAAGAGAGAAAGAGAGATTTCACATGGCAGGTGCTGCACTTGCTGTAGAAGTGAAAAACTCCATTATCCCAGATGTCTGGTGAGTATTAGAAGAGGAGGGAAAAGAAGAAACGAAATAATACAGACAGCAGCCTCAGTGCAGAGGGAAGTGAGAAGAAATGGGATTTCTTGCTAAATTCTCACATTATTATGCATTAACAAATTTAAAGAGACTAAACAACATGACAGGCCAATGCACTTGTCCCCCACCTGTAAGCAATTCAGATGAAGCCACGTTGCATTCCGGCACTGCTCCCTGCGTGACCAGCAGTACCCACGCAGGATGGAGACAGGGCACGTAAAACGCAAGCCTGCCTTGCTTCATGGTACAGCTCAGCCTTCGCGTCCCTTGTGCTGGGATCCTGCTCCTGTCTCTTCCCTGGAGGATGTTTCTGCCTCTTGGCTTAAGCGCCACAAGGCCTCTTCTTTGCCCATCCAAAATCACGTCGGCATTGCTGGTGCAAAACTCTTCTCTGTGCTGCTCATGTCATCTGGAAGAGCCTTTGTGCACCTCCCTGCCTCATCTACTTTCCAACTCATTTCAAACCCGAGGAGAAAATGTGTCTTTCCTTTCTTCCAAGAGCTTCTTAATTTCTCTCTGTGTTACTAATTATCTCTGTAGCAGTATTATTTAAGTTAGTGAAGTGTTTTGTCATAAAAATTGTGAGAAAGACTCTTAAAAATGACCTGCCACAGAAAACCTACCCTGTGTCCCTGTAATATGAAAATATACATTTAGGTGAGGAGAGGGAAAGCTCCTGTTTATTATTTGTATTAGAATTTGGGTCTTGCCTCTGGCACTCTCTTGGGATGTCTCATGAATGACTGGAAAGGCCATGTCAGAGTAATAAGCATCACTGCAAAAGTGCCAAAGGAAAGGAAACCAAACAAAATAACAGGAAGGATTTTTTGGATAATGCTCAGACAGACAGATCACTTGGGTACAATTGCCAAAGTATTTCCTGCATCATCCCAGTTTGCAGCCTAGAGCTGGGTAAACTCCCATCCTAACCATGCTAGTCCTCCATGGAGACCTCCAATGCAGTCAGAGAAGACTTCAGCATTTGAAACACTGCTACAGTGAAAAGCAAAGCAGGAGAAACAGCAGAGCTTTTCAGGCTCTCTGCATGCATCACTGAAATAAATATACTTACTTCCTTCCTTCCTTCCCTCCTTCCTTCACAGATGAACTATAAGCAAATAAAGTGGCGTGATTCCTAGACCTGGTGAGCACTTTGCAGAGCTTAACCTTCCCAATCATCAGCTTCACCTGGTTTGTAAAAACATAAAAGCAACACTGACATTTATTTCTCATGAGCTAACCTCTAAGACCTATACAAATTTACAGCTCTCTCCTCAGCTCAAAGCACCCGTGACTTCAGTATGTTCACTCAGCTGCCCTGAACGTGTATCCCGCACCATGTATTTCTCTCCTTCGGCTGTTCCACCTGAATCCGTCACCCTTCTTTTCATCACCCTTCCCTAAAAGCAGCCTACTGTTTTCATTTAAAATATAAACAATGCTTCTTAACCATTTTAGGCAAAACTTCTATCAGCCATGTTCATATCCCCAAAATAATGTTGCAGTCATTCAATTCTCATACAATATATAAATATTTGCCTCAACTCTATAGGCCAGATATCCTTCCAAAGTCATGCCACAGTTTATGATAAAAACCACTATCTGCAGCTACAGCAGTGGTAGGCTAATAACAGGAAAAATTACAGGAAAGTTCTGCTGAAGACATAAAAATTATTATGTGAATATAGTCATATAGTCTGATTAAATATTCAGCAACAACTACACCGCAGCAAAAGAACCATTTCACCTTCAGAAATTAACACAAACATTCATTTATGAAATTTAGGAAATCAAGATTAGGCCACTGTTATCCAATCCCATGTTATCCAGAGAAAGTCTGTGACTAACATATTACAGATGACAGCTTGAAGAGTAAAAAAAAAAACTTCAGTTATGAATTTTTCAGTGGTTCTTCCCAAAGCAAAAAAAAAGGAAAAAATACTGCACACCCCCGAATATATGTGCTGCAGCCACAGCTGCTGGATAGAGGAGAACCATATTAGGAGAACTACATTACCTTGCACAGACAAAACCCAGCATCACCAACACTACTTGCAGACGTGCACTGAAGCCCTCACAATGAGACGTGTTTGCAAGACATCTGCTGCTGGAGATCCTCTTTCCTTGTTCCTTCTTTTGAGGGCTGCTGGTCTATACAAGTATCTGCCTTAAATATAAATACATTGAGATGTCAATATACAGAGAGAGATTTAGAAATTGAAGGATGGTATTTTCTTCTTCAGTACGGTCTCGGGAGTAAAAAGACAAAAGAAAAAAAAAGGCATAAATTTAGAGGAGTGGCAGTGAGGTATGAAGGTCCTGTGTCCTGGGAGGACTGGTGTGATGCGAGGCTGTGCCTAAGAGAAGCTGCGAATGGGGAGGGAGGAAGGCACAGAGAGGGCAGGAGGGTGTCTCCCCAGGCTTTGTTTGGAGGACAGAAGAGTTTATCTAATGATGAAACGCCTCATGGCCTCATCAGCCAGTTGTGGCCCTTGAGGTGCAAATGTATTCAGCCAGCCAGCCATCAATTTCAACTGCCAAGTGTGTTTTTTCAGTCTCCAGACCCCAAAGAGCTCAAGAAAACCGTGCAAAAGGCACTGAGGGCAGGCTGCAGGCAGCCCACCGAGGCTACGTGCTGGGAATGGCCCTCCCTGCCCAGGGGTGGGTAAAAGTCACTGTTTCAGACTTCATTCTGGTGAGCAGGGTAGGCTGGTGAGGCTTTCAGGAAATCTGAAGTGGAGTAAAAGCCAAACCCAGCAAGTGGATCCCAAGTGTGCAGGAGACTGATGTGGCTAAGATGACTCAACAGCATGCTCCAGCAGAAATGAGAGTGCTTACGCTCTCTGCCGTGCGCTTGGCCACCTACTCCTGATGCTCCTCTTGCTGGACCCCATGGGTGAGCTGGTTCAATTCACTGAGCAGGCACAAAGCCAAGGTGGGATTTGAATGCTCTTCTGATGAAACGACGGAAGGACCCTTCTCTTACAGGACAGGCAAGCTGGATATCACATAACAAATGATGGTGAGTTGATCACTGACACTCAGGGATCTTGGGATTGTGACAATACGGTCAGTGAAACATTGGCTCAATAACCAGCCATGGTCAAAGCCTTGGGAATTAACTAGGCCAAGCATTAGAAACTGCTAGGGAAAAAATTACAAGAGGTCCTCAAAATGCCACTGAATAAACACATGATCTGTAAATCAAAGTCCATATCTCAAATCTTGCGTGAGGTTCTGGCCTCCTCACCCAAAAAGGAGACACCAGCTCCCATACAAGGATTGTCAAGACGAGACAGAACTCCTCAGAAAGAAACAGAGGAAGCTCTGCAGGGAGGTGACATGGGGCAGCACAACACAGGTGGCACATGGATGAACTGTTCATTGCCCTTTCTAACAAAAAAGAAAAAAAGAAAAGAAAAACACCAGAGGAAGCTGGGAGGAGCCAGTTTAAGAACAAGCAAAAGGATAGCGAGACCTCTGCAACTCCTTGTCAAAGGATGCTGTAGATGATGAAAGATCATATGGGGTTAAGGGAGAGCAGACAAGTACACAGAATTAAATCTATCGAGGGACAATAAATACACAAAACCACACTAGGCTCTGAAAGTCCCAGAGCTGATAGTATCCCAGAGAGCCTTAGGAGGAAATAACACACATGCTGGTTTTGCTTCTTCCCCTTTCTCTTCCCTAGCCACCCACTTCTGGCCACTGTCTGAGGCAAGGTGGGAGAGAAGCTTTTGGTCCAGCTGAGCCAGTACAGCCACTCATCTTCCTGCCTTGTCTTGTTGTACCAAAGAAAGCACACATGAGAAAATTTGGAGGAGCTCAGGACATTTTGGAAAATAATATTAATTAAAACACTCAACCAACGGCCCTAAACCTGCTTAGGCTCACATTTAGGAACTCACTGAGAAGAAGGAAGACAAAGTCTACAAAGAGAGGTTAAGACTGTCACTGAAAAAGTGAAAAAAAGAAAAACTAAAAGAATTACAAACTGCCATCCTGCCTTTACCAACCAGAAACAAATTGCTAAGCAGCCACAAGGGGAATACAGGAACAGCAATGAGGTAACAAAAACCAAACAGTGCAAAAGTCATAAAAAATTACATCTGATCTAGTGTTCCCCTTTGACAGGGTAACCTGCCAGTAGGCAAAAAGAAAAGCAGTATATGCATCTTGACTTCAGTAAAGCTTTTGACACTGACACACGAATTGACGAAATACAACCTATGGGTGCAAGATAGGTGCACAAGTGGTTCAGAAAATCAATAACTCAGTAGTTATTAACGTTTCCTCATCCAACTGTCCAGCCATTTCTAACAGGGTCCCATATGTGTCTATTCTGGGTCCAGTTTTGTTCAATGGTCCCATTTGGGACCAAGAGAACAGAGATGACGCTTGTGAAATCTGTGCCTGACTTTGGAATGGGTAAAGTTTCAACTCCTCTAGAGAGAGACAGGATCCACATTTCAAAGTCATTTCAAATTACAGAAATGGTGTCTGAAATAAAGAGGATGCAATCAACAAAGTGCAAAGTTCCACATTTAGATAGGAATAATCAACTCTACAAATGTAAAAATAGGAACAAACTGACTAAGCAGCAGTACTGGAGGAAACCACCTGTTCGACACAGCAAATCAAAAACCAAATGCAAATAAAGAATATCATGCTGAAGGATAAAAGATACCTCTCAGACTGGGACATGTTAGCAGAGGCTAGAGAACTGTGGATTTTAGTAGACAAAGGGGAAAAAATGCAGACGCTCATTTGTGTGAATAAGATATGCCAGTATGACTTAGACTGTGATTTAAAACCAACTTAATTAAATGGCTGCAAAAAATAAAGTGATGCTGTTGTAAAGTAACCTATGTTTAATTCTTTCAGCATAGCTTGATAAAGAAATCTTAGGCTACTTATTCAAGTTACTCATGTTCCTCCAGATCTCTCCACCTCAACAAGGGACAAAGTGAAGTATGAATACTGATACATATATTTTTAATTTAAATCATTTTGCATGTGACCACTAGACAGTATTCAATTATGGTAAACCTCACCAGTGCATTTCCTCTCTGAGAGAAGTAACTTCTACATTATCCCATTTTTGCTAACCAAATTACTTTAAAAATGCACATGAAAAACTAAGCATTTGCAGCTGCTCTGTGGAAATGAAGAAAAACAGTCCGAGGCAAGCGCTGAACCTCTCCTATGTCTACTCCAAACTGGCACAGATCTCACCACTTTCTACAGAGCTAAACAGCTGCTTCATTTTGGAGAGAAATTTTGACCATCTTTACATGAGAAAACTGGTTTTGGTGCGCCCTTTATTTCACAATTAGAAGCATTCAGCATACAGGATTATTGGATTTATTACTATTAAAATCTTAAAATATTAAAAACTCCCTTTAGCAAACTGTCAGCTGCCATCCCTTATTACAGTGCATTGCTCTTGCACTTTGACTATTAAAGCAAAGCGTGTCCTTCCCATTTAACATACCCCCCTGCTCACTACACCACATTATTTGTACAATACAGTCAGTGACATGAGGGAATTTTCAACAAACTGCCAAAACCACTTTTTTTTTTCATTCTCTAAATATAATGGTGCGCACAATTATATAAACCAGAAATAATCCTGAAGCCCCTATTCTTCATGGATAACAATAGATATATGTTCTGTAGTCTTTCTTAATAAGTATTTTGTCCATATCCCACCATATTATTATTGAGCATATTTCTGCTATCAGAAGAAACAGTATCCTGCCTATGTTACTACCATGATGGAAAGCGTCATGGAGACCCAAGTTAACATGTATCCCAAAGCAGTTCTAGAGTGGCCAGGCCTGAAGCAACCTAGACCAGAAGAGAAGAGCTCAAATTAGGAAAACAATGAGAACAAAAAGCTGAAAAGGCCAGACAGACAAACAAAGCAGCAATTAGACACAGAGGTAGCTGGGTCCAGTGATGTGACCAGAACACCTGTGACCAGAACACCAGAACCAGTCCCAGGTTTGATAGCGCTTTCTCTGTGCTGTTGAGAGAGTCATTTAATTTCTCTGTGCCTCTGGTTTACAAGCTATAAAGATGTTGACTCCAGATTTACTGTGACGTACAGTGGTACTTTGAAAATGCACTACCATTTGCACCAAGCTATGGTTCTTAGAAGCAACATAAAAGATGAAAATAGAGAGTAGGAGAAAATAAGTGCAAAGGAGGAAAAGGTCAAACCAAAAAGGAACATAAGAAAACACGGAAACAAGGAGTTAAAGACAAAAGTTTGAAATTAACTCTTTAACTCGAGATTAAAAGTGTGACAAACCATTAATGTTTCTGAAATATAGTTTTCTGTTTGGTACAAGCCATGTTACAGCCTAAGGCAAAAACTTTGAAACCCACCACAAAGCAAGCTAACTTCTTCACACGGGCTATACAAATAAATATGCAAAAATAAGGGGTGTGTTCATTTAAGTTATATTCTCCATTATGCTTGTTTTGACCGATCACAATGAATCAGGACACATGTTCTAGGAAAACAGCATATTGAAAAAATAATTAAATAAATTAAGGGCAGTACAAAAATTGCCGATTTGATTTTTGAAGATTTATTTAGGATACATTATTAAATTGTCCTTGTGGCAAAGATTTCTGCTGGCCAAAAGGCACCTCCAATTTCCCCAAGCTTCAGCTGCTTATTTTCAGGAAGAAAGGAACACTGTGTGAATGTCCTGAAAATTGGCTTTGTTGGCTCAGTCTTCTGCTTTGAATGGAGCAGAGGTTCATAGGCAACGTAATATCAGAAATGACTAATGCTACTCATACGAACGTACGCCTCTATTTTTACACTGTCCTCCGTTCTTCTGCCAGATGCCTCTCCTTGTTCACTTCATCTCCTTAATGAAGCTTGGCTATTTAGGCCTCAGTGCTTTGATTTTAGAAAATTACATAAGATACTTTATAAAAATACACTATCATTATTATTAGGAAGATGACTGACTGCCTCAAATTTAAAAAAAAAACATTTAGTTTATCTGTTCAAAGAGATATTCAGTGGCGCCAATATCCCAGCCTCCAGAAGCTGAAACCAGCCGCAAATCTCCAGCCAGCAAACCAACCACCTGAATTAAAACAAGCACAGGATACTTATTGCAGATACGGTCATACACATGGAAGCGTGAACATTTTGTCCCCATTCAGGTGGAGGTTTTTTTGCACTGGCAAAGAAATGGTGGTGTAATAAGGATGATCAAACCGTCCATGGACACTGCGATCCCAGATAAACATCCAGACCTGCGGACGGTTAGATCATCCCGGGATCCCACTGAGCCTAGCAAATCTCAGTCTGTTATTTTGCTCACCACTAATGAATTAGTATCGTAAGACCCCCTGAAACCTCTCATTTTGTTTTTATGCTCCCATCATACACAATGAATTTATATTGCTAACTTGCATGACCTTATCACATACCCTGTTATGTGACTAATTTTGAATTTGCCTTAATTGAAGCACAGACGAAGGAATATAAAAGTTAAAAAGCACTATAAAGCCAGCATTTCAAACTCGTATTTATTACTACTCTCAAGGGTGGAATTCATCTATGTTGAGGAAGCCAGAAAAGGGTAGAAGGTCTCATTTGGATATTTTCTGGCACAGCAAGGACTGCTGTGATAAAAGCAGAGCACAGCAGTCATAAAAAGTTGTGCCTCTCTGGGTAGAGAAGGAGTTACAGAGCAGATGCAACCTCCATAAGGAATCCTCCCAACCCACCGTCTCTCCCATAGAGAAGATGGTACCACCGTTTCCAAACAGGAGGGAAGAGGCAAGGCTGGAAGTAACCCACAGCTGTAGGTGCTCAGGATCCAGCACCAGAAGCTGCTGTTACCCCCATGGTGTGGGTAAAAGGAGTCCTAAAACCGTAGCACAGCTTCCACCACATCCTCAAAAGCGGCTGCACTGCCTGGAACCACACAGCATCTCAGGTCTGATGCTGTCCTTTAATGCACCGGGCAGTTCCCAAACTGTCTATGGGACATGCTCAGGAGATGAGAAAAGCCATTAAGGGTCAGTAAATGACATCTATTAGTGTTTCAGAGTTGACCTACTCCTTTCTGTTAGGCAGATGGGTTGCACTTCTATGTTGTCCAGTTATCTTCTGTGTAATAGGGTAAAAGAGTATTTTTCTTTCCCAGGTGAGATAGGCTTTCAAATTTCATATCACAGCTGTTTTTACTGACAAGTGAGATTACAAAGACAAGTTAAATACAAAACCACTGGTAAGAGGAAAGAGGTCAGTTCCCCGTGTGTGGTGGGAAGCAGAACATTAGCACAGCTTTAGACAGTCCATTCAGTGCTAGCTTGTCTGCTTTACTTTTAATAAACCATGAACTAGCTAGTCACTTTGACTAACAGTTAATACTTTGACCCAGCACACACATAAAAACAGACATAGCCCCAGGGAACAGGTTTACTCCCCAGGTCAGTCTAACCAGAGAAAAATCTTACATATGGGTTTGGGTTGCTCTAATTCAGCTGCAGCACAAAGTGGGGCCCAATGCAGTGCACAAATGATCCTTGTGCAAACATGCCACAAGGGGCAGCTAGCAGGTATTACACAGGCCAGAAAAAAAGGAGCCCGTTAATGCGGAGCTGGACGAGAGGTTTCATAGCAGGCAGTGACCCTCCTTCCTCCTGTGCCTTCCGGGCCAGCAGAATGACTATGCAGGATAACACACTGTGCAGGATATTGGAGCAAAAGCTGTAGAAGAGAGTAATGCCTTTCTGATTCACCGACTAAATATGGATATTCAGCAATTTGTTTTCAAGAGGTATCTTTTCTAAATAGCTCGTGACATTTATGATGCAGATAAAGCGTATTGCAAGAAATTCCTGTAGCACGTAGGAATCTACCAGGGCTCTTTTTCCCTCTGACACAAGGCTAATGCAATGGTTCTCAAAACCTAATGCACATATTGTTTCTGATTTGTATCTAACAGCAAATAATCACAAGCATTTGCCTTCAGGGGCTGGAAAAGAAACAAGACTATTACAATTATTATTTCAATTCTCGCATGCCCACAGCGATGACTACCACGGGACCAAACAGCTCTCCTAACATGTCCAACGGATTCAAAGTACTTCTCTGTTTCTCCTCTGCTCATGGTAGCTTTTTAGGCAGGTGAACAGAGACAGCAAAATAGCCTTTTATTTCAGCAACAGCTGGATCCAAATGAACTCAGCATACAGTAGCTAAAAAGATACAAAGGATGGGCTGTAAAATCAGTAATGAAGTAACAACCCTCATGAGTAGGTACCACCCTCTCCTTGTCCATTTTGGAAAGCCACAAATACATCAACCATTTCCTGTAACGGGAAAGTGAGGAGAACGGAAATGCTAAATTTAACTGCCTTCCAGCTTGAGGGAGTTGAAATATGCATTTTATACTTATGCCC
This sequence comes from Balaeniceps rex, assembly GCA_013401315.1. NCBI lineage: Eukaryota > Metazoa > Chordata > Aves > Pelecaniformes > Balaenicipitidae > Balaeniceps > Balaeniceps rex. Next base: position 47,096 of record VYZW01030579.1, on the reverse strand, counting down.
AAGCCTTCAGGATGCTAACATTAAAAACTCATGAAATAAAACATATGAGCACAGTCAAAAGCACTGCTGTGAAAAGTCTGAGCATCTAGAGGTGGCTGGCACCCCTTGGCCACCCTACTCCTCTCCCCAAATTTCCATGAGTGACTAAAAGTGGCTCACTTCACTATCCCACTTATTTTTTCCCTAAAAATATTAGGAAATGAAATCTTGCCTTCCTTCCAATGTAAGAATGGAAAGTGAGAAACTGAGTACACTTACATAAAATAAATCACTTCTCCATAAACGGTAAAGACGAAGGTCATCCATTACAACTGCCAACTGCCTGGGACCAGAACCTATCTCTGACACCAGGGAAACACCTGCCTCCAACACCACCACCCATACCTTCCAAAATCAGAATAATCAGTTCCCAACTGACAAGCCACGTCAACAGAGGCATAAGCATGGGGCTAATATTGCCTTATGTGGTATTTCCATGCCTGTGCAAACCAAGAACAGAACCGGCACAGAAAGGGAGCAGAGGTGGGATGTGGTCATTAGTTAAGTCCAGGCACTGCTTCTGCAGCTCAGCAGTAAAGGACTGTCCGATCAGGGAATTCGGAAATCCCCGAGCCCTTCAGCTGGTCTGAGTCACTCCTCACCTGAAGCACCATGCCTGGCTTTCTCCTGGCCTGCTTGGTCACCATGGTCATGTAAGTCTTGCATACCTGGATATTAAGCTTAGCCCAGTATTGGTGAATTACTGGATTTGCTGTCATTTCAACCTGGATGGTTGTGTTTGTTACTGTGCCATTACTTAGAAATCAGCTAATCAAGGACTCATTCCTTAAACATATGTCCATTAGTGATTTGACAGGTAGCAAAGCAACTAAGATAAGAGAGGAGGGAATGTCTGCAGAGACCTGAGACCTACACACATTTTCAGGTACACACAGGCTGTAGGTTTGCCACAGAGAAAAGAGAGGCAAGAGCATGATCATCAGGGTAGTCCACTGCCAACTCAACATCTAGTAATGAGAGAAAAGGTAGAGGAGAGGCTGGCTTTTTGGAGGCTAGCTTTGTGGCAGCAGGAGGTGCTGACCCCTTTTAAAAATAAAAATCAAGAGATGGCTACTTATTAGCTTGAAATTTTCACCAGCATGACCTCTCCTCATAACGTGAGATCAAATCTTGTAATGCCCTGGTGACTTTGTCCAATCACTCTCGGAATGACTGACCTTCTGACAAGATCTCACTGCTTTGCCTTTCACCTATGAAGCCAAATGCTCAACATAAACCTTTCGGTGCAAACATCGTTGCTGCCTCTTTCTGAATAGCTATACTTTCATCACTGTCATCACCTTCACCAGATGCTTACTGCTCAAAAGCTCAGTCAAGGGTGAAGGACAAAAACACAGCAATGACGTAAGGGTAACTTTGAAATGATTACTAGAGATGAAATCAGTAGCAGTGTGCTGCTGTTGGGAGATCAGCAATACATTTGAAAGCTTCTGAGCCAAAAGTGGTTTCATCTTCAATCACAATAGCATGGTATATGAGGATTTAGTTCTTGTCAGGTATTTAAAGCACTGTTCTAATATCCAAAGTGTGCAGCTTCCACAGGTCTCCAAAGGTCCCCTCCAAACTCAACTAGTCTGTGATATGAATGAGGTTAGAGAATATTAATAAGCATATATACTGGTAGAATATGAAAAACATTGCCACTTTTAAAATAAATTAATTTGTACAATGACTGTAGTAATAATTCAGTTCCAAGACTTACATTGCATGTAGTCTACTTGCCAGAAAAAATACAAGATACTAATGGGCCAAAGGATCGTTTCATATGGGAATACAATTACATTCAATGATGGTTGAATCATTGAATCCCTTCAGCAAGGGAGTATTTGCAATAAGACTTTTTTAAATATCTATATAAAATCCAGTAGAAGAAAAAAACCCACAGATGTCTTTCTCTGAGAGAATGGTAGGCTGTTACTGATTGTTAACTCATTTTGAGAAAGCTTTCCAAATCCTAACTGCCTTAACGGCTCAACTGTCCAAGACAACCACTGGCACTGTCTTATTTTAGTCATATTGTTGGGAGAGAAGCTCCAAAATGAAACTAATCTTTAACGATGGGAGAATTAAGCTACTTTTCCCTGTAGGCTATGCATGTTCTCTTTGTCAGACACTTTTACTGTGCATTAAAATGCACTTTACTTCCAAAGAACAACATGTTTCATGAGCCACATTTTCAAAAATGAAGAAAAGAGATTCTGGTTATTAACTTGTCCACAAATTGATGGATGTGTCTTCCAAGAAGCAGTTATGAAACAACAGTTGGATCAGTCCTGCTTTATTTGTCTGCCCGCCAGAAAAGACAACACTGTAATCAGTGCAGGCTCACTCGGAGTAAAACAGAAGGTGAAACAGAAACAGCAGGAATACCTACATCAGATGATCTGACCAGCAAACTAAAAGCACATCCTGTAGTAAAACCTTAGCTTCTTCCTTCCTGAGGGGCCAGAGACAAAACAATCCTGAAGCCTTTATATGACAACAGATCTGCCTCATGAAAAAATGTGGTCTAAAATCCAATCTTTTGGAGATTCTGTACGGGATTTCATATCCCTTTGGTTCACCAGCTCAGAGGTTTCCACATGTTGTGAGACCCAGCTCCACGTTCACCTCTGTTTGAGCAGCAGGCGTCATTCCTCCTCAGGAGATTGAAGGACCTAACTCACACCACCGTCCACATTCACTTGCAGCCCCTGGGAAGGCCTGTGGCTGCACAGATGGTGCCATACCACAAGGCAGCCCCAACCTGCCTTCCCTTCCTGTACAGGGACTGAGTAAGACAGAAGCCATTCTTACAGCTACAGATTACCCTGAAACAGAAAACGCCAAACACCTGGTAATGACCACTCCACTAGCTCTTCTGCAACACTATCATACTACATTTTGAGTACCAGACAATAAAGAGCTTCATTAAATGGATAAGGAAGTGGCAAGCTGGGGATAGGGACAGGAGGGCAGCGATGAGAGAGTAGGGAAGCCTGCAAAACGTGTACAGGTCTGGACATTAGTCCTGGAGATCTGCAGCAATAACACCATGCAACAGCCCAATCCTTAAAAAAAAAACAAACCCCAAACCTTTAGATCGAGCAGAAAATTCCTTCCCTCCACGCTATTCTGCAGGAAGTGCAATACACAGCTGTAACTTTTCTTGGGCAGGTGTACACTGCAATTTTCACAATATTCAGTATTTTCTGACTTGAAGCAATACTTTCTACGATCCCATAACAAAACAGGGCAAGGACTGAAGAGAACTGAGGATACTATCTCCTCCACCTTGCCTTAAGAACAGAGATTCACTTTTACAGTAATGTTATCTATTTGATTAAGACTGAAGGAGTCCCTTTGCTGGGAGGGGAGATTGTCACCTCCTGGCACAAGAGAAGAGGGTATCTCAGCACACCTGCAGAGGACCACATGTGTCTACAGGTCTACTTTCTGCAATGATCTGCTATCTGCATCCCAAGAAGCCAGTGCTGCACTCTGCACCTAGAAGAACAGACATTGTAATGAATTCTCTCAAGTAGGCAAAAGAAGCAATGCTGGCTTACGACAGGTTATTCACTCCCTTCAAAATGTTTTATTCCTGTAAGATCAGCTTTTGCAGAGCAGAGGACAAAACCAGTCATGAAAAGCATTCCAAAAAGAGGAGCGTGCTTTTCTTCTCCTCCCCACATCAGTCTGCAAGGTTTCATGCAGAAAACCATCAGGCTAGAAATCAGGAGCATATCACCATATCCGCTACTTACTCATCCATGGTATGTGAGCCTGGCAGACCTGCACTACCCCGGTAAATGTGCACAGGACAGGAGGAGAGCTCTTCAGAGGCACTATGTTCCTGGGACGCCCTGTCATAACAAAACCATCAGGGAGAGCAGAGACTGCATCTGACACCTTCCGTCTGCAGGGAAAGGGAAGGGGCGTCAGTGGACCTCTTCATGAGGTGCAGCTGGTGGCATGGGCTACCGGGGTGCTACCTTCACAGGCAGGGGGAGAAGAGGCTGCCTTGCCTTTGAATCCTTTTGCACCCACTTCTGTTTTCTGTCTTGCTTGGGGGAGGGAGGAAAAAGGAAGGAGGTCCAATGTAGCCACAGACCTTGCTATGCTGCCCAACAAGCCCCCTGCTAGGGCAGGTTCCCCCTAGCACTGAAAAGATTTAGATGTTTGCCACTGTGCTACGAGGTCTCCCCCTGAGATTTGAAGGGATGCCAGCTGCTGCAACTGTTCAGAAGGACAAGCAGCACAGAGGGGCAGCGCAGTCTTCCCAGCCAAACCCCTCGTACGTTATCAAGAAGTCAAACACAGAACTTGGATGTAGCATGGAAAGCAGCAGCCTAATTCCCGAGTTAGACATTTTGTCCAGAAGATTTTTATATGAAATAAGGATTAGAGTCTTCTAAAAAGCTTTCCCAGATGAGAGCGACTGCCAAGCCAACGCACCAGCAGCCAATGCAAAAAGCTGGAAGCAATCTGTGCAGACAGGGCAGCTCCCTTGAAGCTAGAGACTGACAGCTCTGGCGGCAATGCTGAAAGGATGCTGCAGTGTTTGCTGCAACAGAGCTGCACGCTTCAACCTGGAGAGAAGGAAACATCCAAATGGACACAACAGGAGCTCCTGCAATATTTGAAGGGGCACTTCTCTCTGGAGGTGTTTAAGTTAACAAACACCACAGGAGTTTCAAATAATGGATTCATTCCAAAGACGTTTACGTGATACCCTGTCATACCTAATGAAGAAATAAGGTTTAAAGACAAGTTTATGAGACTCAATTCTGCTAACTGCAAGCCTTCACGAGCAAGGACTCCTAAACCTGGCAAACTACAGGTAGCTCCTTCATACAGTTCCTCCACTGTGTCAAGTGCCCCTTCTTGAAGTGACAGCTCACATGTCTATGTTTACATACTAATTATTACCTATTAGTAATCAGATACTATCGTCTGAGGTGTGATGGATAATTTTACCAAGGTGTATGCCTGGACATAGCTGCTGCAGCCCTGACCACGCACTACATTTTCACCTAGTTAAGTTAGAAACTGCCACAGTTGTTCTCCAGCTGTTACTACCAGGAAAACTGTAAGAAATATGGTATGTTCAGCAGGGAAAAATTGTGTGTTTGGGATTCTGACATAGCCTGGATAAAATATACATGCAATCCAAATTCACCTTGTAGGAAGCTCCAAGTTGATGTATTAACAAAACAAATCTTAGAATAACAACACTGTTGCGAAATAGTTTAGAACTGAAAAAAACACTCAAGAGAGATTTATTCCAAGGGACTGAGAGTCAACAAGACCTGAATGTCTTATTTAAAAAATATTGATTTTAAACATGAAAGTTTTCGTTATCACTTCTCAGCCCGGATCAATATAGTTCAAAATCAAACTTTCAATGTGAATTTAAATTTCCCAAAACTGGGTAGTTTTAGAAGTGAAGTAATATCATTGCTGCATCTTCAGATTTAACAGAGTGAATCAATTTACTCTGCATTTTCCCCCATCCCTCCGCAGTCAAAGCAATTCATCCCCCTGGTAATTCAGGTAGGGTAGAGGGAAGTGTGGCAGGATAACACTTAACATCTCCTCCTCTCCCCTCCAATTCAAAAGAAGGCAACAAAAGACTCAGTAATGGATAACCATTGTCTGAATGAAAAGGTCCAATTTTACAAGATTCATCACAAAGTCTCTTATTCATCACCAGCCTTGGCACTCTTACTCTTCTCCCTCACACAGACATTTCTGGAATGTGTTTCAGGCTACTGGGGGAGGGCGGGGAGGGTAGTTCAGGAGGAAGCACCAAAGGCTAAAGAAATGAAGAATCTGAAATCGATCCTGCCCCTGTCCTACGAAACACAATTTCTGCCAGAGCCACCAAGCAGAGCAGGACTGTCCCCTTGGTGAGCACAGAGTTTTCTTTCTACTTTTTCTACTTTGGTACCTCCAGTAATATTGACAAAGTATTTACACAAGAGAACAATACTTGCAATTTCACATCAACAGACTTGTACCTGTTCTCTCATAAAGCATTTGAGATTTTTTGTTAACCAGATTTGGAGACTGAGACCTACAGATCTGTATTTTCATCTGCTTAGGAAAAGTTCTACTTGAAAAGTTTCCTCCTTGCTAGACTGCATGTTGATTTACTAACAGACCTGCTAGGATGAGGATACACAGGAATTAGCTTCAGAAGTTTCAGGAGGTTTTACCATCATTATTATGACAATATTGCTCTTGCTTGCTCTGATTTAAAGTTCACAAAAACCAATTAAGAGATTGAAACAAAGTCTGCAGAACCAACAAGAGCGAGAAATTTCTTAATCAAATATTGGACCTGGCACGTGGGCAACCTTTGCAACAAAATGCCAGTCTCCTCTCAATGAATACCTTCTCTGCACTGCCAGAGGCAGTTCTGCTCAGGATCAGACGAGGGACGAAATCTCTTTGTTATTCCATTCCCTGGATTTAAACTGATGTGAATTGACCATCATTAGTATAGTGCAAAGAAATTTCCCCAGAGATCTAACCCCTTGGTATAGTACTACAGTGACAGGTATTAAAATGAGGAAACAAAACCCCTGAAACACATTTTTTCTGGATTTATGCACAGTGTAAATTCATGCAACAGAATACAGTAAAAGAAATGGACGTACAGAAAATGATCCTGGTTTTGATGAATGTGTTGGTTTGGGAGTGCAACAAGAAACCTAAGGAACATGTTTGCCCCGAAGGAGTTAATGTAACACTAAAGCTGTAAAGCAAATCATAGAGAAAGCAGGAACTGCCAGAATTAGTCAACCGTTGTTCCCAATGGTGTGAGCCTGCTCTTGGGTTCCAGGTCACGGCTTCCACACAAAAGCACTCTTACCTCTCCCGAGTCCTGCCCAGTCACTGCTTGTCCTGTGCACCACACAAGGCATGTCTCCCACAGAATAACACATACACCATGATATCTTTAAGGTTTGCATTGCAGCATTCTTTTCTTAGGGTTTTTCATGTTTAATTTCCTTTTTAAATAAAAGCCACAGAAAACCAAATATCCAGCAGCACCCCATGCCTCTACATTCTCTCATACTACTTGCCTACGCTAATGATCCACAGGACTTCTATCTGGGGTTTTTAAAACCACCGTACACACCTCCTCCGGTGCTTGAACTGCAGGAATCAGTGCTGGAAGAAATAGGCATACAAGGCAGCAGAAGCAGACTGGCTAGTGGTGAGGAACAGAGTCAGCTTCTTGCCAAGGACTTACACAAATATTTGTAAGACATGAGAGGAATGCTGGGAGTCAAGCTTTTTTTTTTTGGATGGGGGAAGGAGTAGGAGGTGTTACCGAACAGTGAGAAATTATGTCTACCGGCTGGGTGCAGCATAAATGAGAACAGGTTTGGCACTTTCTGAAAGGCAATGTAGATGCAGATAAGACTTAGGGCACCTGTTGTAATTGGTGTCCTCAGCATGGGCTGGAGTGGTTTTCTACACCCATAAACATGATTATGAATATGAATTATGATTATGAATGCATGAATATAAATAATGCAGAATGATTGTACTTGCCTTATTTCTGTGGCTGTAACGTAAAGCCTTGCTCAAAAACAAACAAACAAAAAAATGAAATGCATACATTAACACAGCTGGGTTGATGAATGGGAACTAAAAGCAAAGACCTGTTGCCTTGTTTGTCTCACTTTGTACAAGTCACAAAAACCTCCTTAGAACAGTACAGCAAACTGCTAAAAATATTTTCAGCTTGATTTCTCACAGACAAATTAGAGGAAAATTTTGCAGAAAACATCCAATGATTAAGTCCTGAATGTTTATTTCTTCCATAATTTAGAACAAAGACCTCTAGTCCTTTACCTTTCCACTTCCCTCTCTCTGGAATTGTATTGCATTTAAGCAGAGAGTCTATACTTCTAAGTGGAAAACAGGTAAACATTTGGTTATTCAATTTGCATTTGCAAAAGTTAAGCTGATATCACCATTAAGTAGAAGGCAAACATTTTAATAGGTAAGAGGATACTGTCTCTCTGGGGTTTTTTTTCTTTTCTTCATAAATCAAGCCAGGAATTCTAAAGCTATTCTCATTAAAAATGCCCCTCGGGTTCTCTGAAGACATGTGCTGACATGCCAGTAGGATCTTTACAATTGCAGATTTTGGGGCAAGGAGGGGGGGTTATGCTTGAGAAAAGGCATGTGCTGGGACAGACTGCACAACAATGACAACAGCAGGGTTTTGGTACAAGATCTTTGCTTCATCAAAATGTACTGGGCTGAATATATCAGTAGGACACATTTGCTGACTCAGATGTTACAACCTGAGAGTGTTATGCAACACACTTATTTCTGAAGACAGTCCCAGCATCGGGTGAACAACCTTACCGACAGAGGTTTGAAGAATTATCTGTAAAAGGCCTTCGGCTGCACTGACCCATTGCATGGCATGTCTGCACAGGATCAGCAAAGCTGAAATTGTTCACCAAGGTCTCAGTCCTTTCCAACTCCTCCACCTTTAAGTACTTCAGATACCAAGTACTAAATAACATCCTAAGCCCTAAAAAACATACATTGCCTGTAGAATTACTTCTTGAGACAAATCTCTCCCCCACTCCCCTCCAGCTCCATCCTTCTCAGCCACGCTTATGAACTAGTCTGTTAAGTCAAGCCATCTGTGTACCCATTATCTGCAGTTTTTATGGACTGTACAGTACCAAAATTGACATATGATCTTGCCTAATGAAGCACTGTTTATTGCAAAACGTGCAATGATTTTTTAACCAGAAAGAGGTTAAAATATCCTTCTTAAGCACTACAGAGCCTTATGATACGGGTGCATGAATTCCTTTTAAGATACAGAACATTCAAACATTTAGATATATAACACCAATACAAAACACTGCAAAGAAACCAAGTAACCCAGGCAACTGGCTCTAGGTGGCCCTGCCCAAGCAGGGGGTTGGACCAGATGACCTCCAGAGGTCCCTTCCAACCCCAACCACCCTGGGATTCTGTGATCCATCTAAAACATATTCGGTGACTTACACAATACAGATTTATGATTTTTAGTTAAGCATATCAAGATGAATAAACTGGGTAGCTATGTTAGAAATCAGAAATTTGTAAAGATGTATTCAAGCATGTATTCTCATGACAAAACAAAGACACAACCACCAGATAAACGAGGACCAGACCAGAGTGTTCCACACAGGTAGCCTGAACCACTCCACCCCCTCAATTCGTCCTGAGCTGTTTAACTACTGAAGGAGAAATGGTCCAGCACCAATGCTCCTCCACACACATCTGAGGATATCCGACTCAACCCAAAGTCAGGCAATTTCTCTGCAGCAAGCACAACTAAATCAGTAATTGTAGTAGGCATCAAAGTTCATTCTCCTCATCAACTGTTCATATCCAAGGATGCAATGCTGCGATGCTCAGATCTGTCATCACAATATTCTTGTTGGTACAAGATGTAAAATAAACACAGGTAGTCGGGAACAGGGGCACTAGTCTAAAACTCCATGATTCTGCTCTTCTTATACATTCATTTTGTCAGTGAGGTTTTTAATGCATCGGCCTAAAGGATCTCACAGTGAGTGCCATGACCATGATAAGTACCATAGGGTTACATTTGGATTTGTAATTCCTAAAGATTTTGTTACTGAAACAAAAAGATAACGCAGTTAATAGAAAGAAGAAGAATAATTGAGACTGAAACAGGGTTTATCGCTAAAGCTGCAAAGACAGAATACCACCATGGGAATTATCCTATACAGAGAGATAAACTTGGCAATTACCACCTGAAAAAACAGTTCACTCTTATTTTTTAAGTCAGTGAATAACCTGCTTTCATGCAGCAAATGACCCATCAGGGTGGTTGTCATGAACTAGGAGAAACATCCTTTCAAAAAGTCTGACAAAGCATGTGGATGAGACTTGCAAATTACAGAGAGGGAACATATGCGTGCTTTATGCCCTATATCAGTCTGAAGGGCTTCTGAAGCCTTTCCCACTGGATGCTTCAAACAACAGAAAGGNTGCCGCCTTTCCCCCTGGCTGCTTCCCACCCCCGAAAGGCACAGCTTCCCTTTACCCCTAGGTAATTACAGAGTATCAGTGGAAGGCAGCTGTCTAAAGTAATTAAAAAATGGGAAAAAGGTTGACAAGGTTGACAAGTTCTGGACTTGGGGGACTGAACTGGGGATTTGATTCCCCAGAGAAACAAGACTTTGGTGCTTAATGCACTCACCATTATCAACAAATGATCAGGGACAGGAAGAGTGAGATGCCACGCAGATACAGATATGCTCCAAGTTCTTCCAGAAGAAAGACTATCGTAAGAAAAAGACAGTATCTGCAAAAAGTAGTCTTAATCCCCCTATGAAGCTGCAATGCTGTACAACAGATGATGCTTACCAGTACAGCTCTTTTCTTCTGATCTTTTCTGGCTGACGGATGGTCAAGCTGTCCTCCACAGCAGTATCTGTATAAGTGATGTTTGTGAGTAATCTCCAAACAGGTCACGACAGACTATATTTTGGAAATCCTGATCCCCCTGCCTGATCCCATGGCAGACATGGAGCTGAAGGAGCTCTCAGTGGGTCATGGGCACCCTCTGTGCTTTCTTTAATACTTGCTAAATCCTCTGGACGCTCTGCAGAAGACCCTTCCCCACACCATGCAGGAGTCCAGTGGTGGGAATCTCAGTCAGG
>VYZW01030579.1:13762-25712 GCA_013401315.1 Balaeniceps rex | reverse complement strand
AGTGAAGGAGATATTCTTCATTTCAAATTTTGAGAAGGAGAACAAATAAACTTTTTTTTTTTTTTTAAGTGCTGTGTGCAGTTCTACTGAACGCACTACTGCCTGTTTTCTTGGTTTGCCTGTGTGCTACCAAAACCAGTTCATCCCATGTAATTATATTCAGACACTTGCTGGAGGTACAAAACCACATACAATATATAAGCAAATTCATATTAATACAGTATTTCAAAAATAATTATTCTTAAAAGCTAGAAATATGTGCATCCAAATTCTGGATGCTAGATTTTGAATAAAATATGCTTCTAGCTTCCATGCCAAGTATTCCACTTCAAGGATTAAAAACAAAAAGAAGAAAAAAACCTGACATGATTCTAGTCACTGAAGCAGCAACAACCTCATTTGTATGTCTGCACAGCTATAGACATGAAAGGCTAGATTTGCTGAAAGAGTAATGGAGTGTGGAAGCCAGAAGTTTGATTTTAAACTTCTCAAGCACATGTGTTGGTGGCAGGGAGGGAACTGAGAGGAGGCAGAAAAAAGTTGGTTTTTCTTTTTTTTTTTGACTTAAATTACTCCTGTAGGCACACAATGAATCTGGGAATCTTTTTGAAAAACAGGGTTTTTTTCAGTTAAGAAACTCTGCCAAGGACCAGAGCTTATACCTACGAATTCCGCTTTGACTTATTGGTGTGGCATGCTACTTGGTGCAAATATTCATACCATCTTTTAATTCTGCTGTTCACTTTTCACGTTGGGTCCCATCTTGCTTCCAGATAAACAAAGTGTAAAATTCTCATTGAGAAAGGACTGGATACTTTCTGAATAAGCCAGGGAGGCCTAAATGTAGAAATAGTCAACCTGGTCTGACAAGTAGGAAGAAAAAGAAGCAGAAGTGAGTTACTCTAAACAGTTTGTATTTGAGACCCATCAAACAAATTCACCCAGAGCACTCTTTGACCAAAACTAAATCCCAAACAGCACACTGAAACTTAAAATTTTATGAAGCAAGCTGGGATGTGATTGTAATGTAGACTAGTTAGAGCTGAATGCTGATTGTCTGGACACAAGAAAGACGTTTAAATTAAGCTGCTTCACATTTGTGGTGAGTGCAGATCATCTGTTACCACAGCTTTGCTGATGTAAAGTTATTCCTCAAGCCACAGTAACTTGTGTCCAATCCCCAAGGATTCTCCTCAAAGGAAGAAAGGCTGCTTAAAAAAAATTAAAAATCAATATTAGAGAAACTAGGCAGCTATGGGATAACAGGAAAAGTCCTCAGCTGTATAGAGAACCAGCTAGACAAGGAAAAAGCAGTCTGTCTTCACAGTGGAGGGACACTAACCCTGCAGCCCCACGGCCATCTGCATTAAGAATATATTGTGTTCAGTATACCCACTAATGAATCACAGGGGGACAGGGAAAGATTACAACAGTTAAGTGACAAAACTCACTGATAATACTAAATTATTCAGGATAAAGGCAAGTGCTGACTGCAAAGACATACAGAAGGACTTAATGACACCAAAAAAACAGCCAGTAAAAAGGCTGGCAGAATTCAGTACCATTTAAACACAGACTGATTCATGGCGGGGAAAAAACACTTCAACTTCATATGCATAACGATGGGCTCTGAATGATTCAGTAATGAGATCTTGGATTATAATGGATTCTTCCTATGAAAGCATCAGCACAGTCAAAAAGCAGGGAGAGTGCTAGCAATTACTACTGCAGACAATAAAACCAGAAGCACCTTTATTCAACTGTCTGAAAAGTTCAACTGCATCCTGAAAGTTGTAACTCTGGCCCATTCTTCTTGGAAAAGGTTTAACAAAACTAGAAGAGTTTTAAGAAAGGAGAACATATAAAAATCAAAGGCAAGACACAATTAAGTAGGGGAAAATCAGCTTGGAGAATACTCACCTGATCAGCATCAGATGAAACCAGCAGATGTCAGGCTCAAAACAAGTGAGAAGAAACTGCTCTTCTTCTCATAAACCAATTTTCAAGCCATGGTTCTCCTAGTCTTTTCCTCTGGTTTTCTCAGCCTGTTTCCCACTCACTCACATGCCCTCCTCAGCTTAAGAGAATCACTAACATGAATGTCTTAAAAGAGGACAAGGAATTAAGGTGAATATATGCCACCCTTCCCTGCAAATGAATTGCAGCCATGTAACAGAGGTGAGAATTAGCCAGACTGACCATGAAAGCGTTCACCTAAACCTCCAAACCAGGTTCGTTTGGTGCCTGCTTGGCCCGTGGCCACTGCACAGGAAGAACTGAATGAAATGACCCCAGATGGACAGTCCTGTCCTAGTCAGCGAAGTATATCCCTCCCTCCCTGCCTTCAGGTTGACTGAAATAATGTGATTCGTGAAGATGGCCACACAGAGAAGCAGCTAACATTAGGCAGTCTGTTTTTTCAAGCTATGTCAAAAACATCTGTTATCGTTTGGTAAGCTTTTGAAGGCTCTTTATCTTATTGAAATTTAAGTAAATTAGATCTGTTCTTGCTTATTTTTAGGTTAGTAGCAACTAAGACAGCTAACATCAACCCCCTCTCTTGACTGAGCTGGCCTCACTTGCCCCAAATCCAGTCCTGCTTTATCAGGCATACTGGTAACTAAGCTGTCCGTCTGCACAGGCATCTCCACTTGCCTGTCAAGACATCAGAGGAAGTGAAATGGGTGACAACCTCACCCAGTGCATGCCAGGTCAGGACTTCTTAAACCTGGGCTTCTCCAAACTGATTAAGTGTAATCTTATGGTGGAACAAAAGGATCCAACTTGGTAGCTGATTATTCATTAATAAAATACTGTACTTCAAATTCATGCTTCAGCTTACTCCACACTAGAGTCTCCCATTCATATCAATGGACTTAAACCATAGCTGCACTAATGCAGGGCATTCAAGCATACTGAATAGCCGTTCCTGGAGGAAACTAGCACACCTCTGGAAGAAATCACAACACATTAAAACTGGGGTATCTCCTGTGCTGAAGCAAATTTATATCTGTTCAAGGGCTGGAACATGTGATCCTCCACAATCTCTTTTCTGGGGGTGCATCTGACATAACCCTGACAAGCCCAGAGACTAGATTTCAGCATGTCTAAGAGAACCTAAACCTGTGAAAGAAGTGGATATTGCAGGCAGCATAACACAAGGGCAGGAGGAAAACCAGTTTCCAACTACATCTTGCCTCTTAGCTTTTTCCATGCTACCAAGTTTTTGGCCAGAGGCTCATATTTACCTGTAGGGCACCATACAACAGCACACAAAAATGATAACATGATACAAATTAAAGCATAACATTTATTCTTACTGTAACTACCTTTAGACTCTGAAATGAAAAAAACAAGCTGGTCGGCAACAGCTGCTGTGACATCCACCTGCAACTCCATCATCCAGCACTGTTCAATGAAAAAACGTACCATTGAAGATAGATACTTCAGCAGTTTTGTTGCCAACAGAAATCTAGCCAAACTTCTTGTGTTTCCACGCATGCAATTTTCAGATTTTGGGGGCTAGTCACAGGCTGAACTTATATCACAGTATAATGAAAGAGGAAGAATGTAAAGATTTGAGACCAATACCACTTAAGAGAAAAAAAGGGCACATGAAAAGAGCACGGTCTGATTTTATACAGAGGCTGTGAAAAGCTATCAAAAAAACGTACTTGTAAGAATTCAGAAGCTGCTGTAAAGCCTGGAAAAGACAAAATGATAAGAAAGCGCTGTACTTCCAAAATCTGGATTTAAACCAGAACAATAATGTCAATGAAAGACTGCAGATGGCAGGCAGATAATTCCAAAGCCAGAAGAAAGACCAGTGCTGGCCTCCCATCCCTAAATCCTCTCAAAAGACTTCAGCCAGACACAGTCTAATCACAAAAGTGGTCACAAAGAAAATGAAGGAAAATTACTCATATGTAAGCTTTACAATATACTAATGAACTGACTTAAGCAATGGGTATGCCTTGCAGATATTAGTGCAATTATTTGAGACAGTAGTGATATGGTGAAAAGATCACGTCCTGCCCAAGACTCTGAACCAGCTGCAATTTCTGCAACTAGCAGAAATGCAAATAGCATACGTATAGACATCAAACTCAAAGTAAAACATACCTAAAATGATTCACTGTGTTCACTACTAAAAAGTTACTGAGCTGACATATGATTACCATACATTCATGGCTTTTTTATTTTATAAAGCTAGCACTTTCCTCAGTGACTGATCCGTCTGAGACAATTCAGGGAATTTTGACTCAAAGTCTATCAGCACAATATAAACAGACTAGCAACAGGTCTTGCTAAGATGTCACATTGCAGATGCTGATAAAACCAACAGACAATATTTTTTACTGGCTTAAAGCAATCGGTATCTCAAACTGGAAAAGAAAATGATCCCACTGAATGTGGACACAATGGAATTCATTCCCATCGAATCCAAATGCAGATGAAAATGCTTTCATCCAACACCATGCCAGGTCACACACCCAAAAACTTTGATCTTCAGTGGCTCACTTCATAAAAACTGATGGTATTTAGGTGGGGAAGAAGGCAAGTCATGAGAGGGAAAGGGAAAGTTAGAAGAAAGTTAGAAGAAGCTTCTTTTAAACCAGGATTTGAAGGAGGTAAGATGTCATGATTTGAAGAGTACTCCAAATATGCTTTTGATCACAACATAAGATTAAAAAGCTGAGGCTTTTTTGGCATAGGGCCAAATAAAATTCTCTTCAGGATTGGGGCAGACCTGCTAGGGTGCCCACACTCAGCACATCACACCCCAGCTACCCCGCAGCCCCAGTACCCTCCACCTGGCATCCACACCAGATGCTTCCATCCACCACTTCCAACAGATGTGCCCAAATCCCATCCCCAATCACAGCCAGCTTCCCCCATGGCCATGGCTTGGCTGAGATGCAGCTAGGGTTTGGAGGACCAGCAAAAGGCCTGGGGAGTAGGATGGAGGGAGGCACAGAGGAACAGCCAGGAAGACATGAATGCTGGCAGTAAGACAGAGTCCTCCTGCTGATTGCAAGGACCTTGAATTTCATGCCACACACGGCAGGATCACTGGCAAAGGTTCAAAAGTAAAATGGTGCAAGAACAAGCCAGCAATCTACAACCCTGCACCATATTGTGAGCTAGCTATGCACTCAATATTGCATCAGAAGTACATCACTGAGGCTACCAAGACAAACCCTCCACAAACGGATAATGCAAGAATTCAGCTGTTGTACTGTATTGGTCAGGTCACCCAACATGGATTCCTTTATCACAACAGGACTGCTTTCACAGGACGTCTTCCTCTTTCAATACACCAGATTAACTATTAGTAGTAATGTGCTAGATTTCTTCTAACCTCAAAGTCCTGTGCGGCCTTAATGCTTCATTTATCACACGCTTCTCAAAAATGTGTCCTGAATTGACACTTATTCATTTAATCACTATTTTTTGATAGCATTCTTCGCTTTGGTATCGAACTACTGCACACCAACAGTATCCTTCCCTGCTTCACTATCAAGACCTGCACATTTGCAATCGGACCTCAAGGGTTTTCCAGAAAACAAGAAAAATACCCGTATGGCCTTACTAGCACCACCGTGGATACAGAGCATCACCGTGTCATGTACAATGACATCCTCCAGGGAAGCAATACACAGACAACACCCCGACATGCGTGCATTTGAAAGCTACGCAACAAATAAACCAGGAATTCACACATGTTTATTCTGGCTCTTCCTAACTTTTGAGCACCTGCCTTCACAAGCCTAATAGTCTTTTGAATGTCAGCATGAGATAAACCAAATACAGAGGAGAAGAAAAAGTTTAGGAAGAAGCCATTACACATAATTCAGTGAAAGGTCACAGCAAAACACAGGGGAGGCTTCCCCCCTCCCACTGTTGCTAATAAGAAAATTATCTGGAAAAATGGATTTTTACATTTAATACCAGTTAAAGAATCAATCTTTAAATGGAAATATTAACAAGCTATACTCATAATACAATTCATGGTTGGGTAAGCACAGATGACAACAATAATACCATCATGTGAATAGCCCTTTTCATCAATCTAGATCAAAACATACAAAACAGACAAACAATTTAAGTGCAAGAATCCAGACTCAGAAACAGAGGCTGTCCCATGGGACTACCAGAGTTAGAAGCTCCCAGACTAAAAAAATGCTTTAGGATTAATTAAATCTTACAAACTGCAACTTGAATGAAAAATCATATCCTCTTGTATTCCTCCTAACTCATCACGTGTGTACCAAGAAACACATTATTACCTATCAAACACTGCTTTGCTCAAAGTCTGTAGAAAAGCAAGCTAGATTTGAAGTTTATGCTTATTTTAATTCCCACCACTTATCATTGTGTAATACATAAAATTTTAATTCTTGTAATAAATACATTCCAACTTGAACAGGAATTTTTAAGAAGTTTTTCATTACTCTAAGGCCTATGGCAACTGGCCCACACATAATTATTTGTTTGAACTCGAACAGGCAGAAATTAAGGTATTTTTCTGCTTGAAGTGTTAGGATGAAAAGAGCCTTTGGTTCAATTTCAGTCAGATTAAATTTCTCGGCAAGACGCTAAAATCATAGTTGCTTTAAATATGTATTTCTCATTTAACTGATGGCTGAAAAAATAATTTTCCCCCAAAGTGTTACACTTTTCGAAGGTAAACCATGAAGACAGTCAGAATCTAACGCTCTATAATGTGCTGACAAACGTTTTTCACTATTAATAATTTTTGCTTCTGCCAATCCTTAGAAATATTAAGCCTTTAAGCACCAAAGCAGTAAAAACAACAAGTTCAGCAAACACCTCTTTTGTCCGGTATCACTAAAACCTAAGACAGAATCATAGAATCATAGAATCATTTAGGTTGGAAAACACCTTTAAGATGATTGAGTCAACCATTAATGTAACATTGCCAAGTCCACCACTAAACCATGTCCCTAAGCACCACATCTACAAGTCTTTTCAATACCTCCAGGGATGAGGACTCAACCACTTCCCTGGGCAGCCTGTTCCAGTGCTTGACAAACCTTTCGGTGAAGAAATTTTTCCTATTATCCAATCTAAACCTCCCCTGGCACAACTTCAGGCCGTTTCCTCTCATCCCATTGCTTGTTACCTGGGAGAAGAGACTGACACCCACCTCGCTACAACCTCCTTTCAGGTAGNCTCCTTGCAGGTAGTTGTAGAGAGCGATAAGGTCTCCCCTCAGCCTCCTTTTCTCCAGGCTAAACAACCCCAGTTCCCTCAGCCACTCCTCAGCAGACTTGTGCTCTAGACCCTTCACCAGCTTTGTTGCCCTTCTTTGGACACGCTTCAGCACCTCAGTGTCTTTCTTGTAGTGAGGGGCCAAAAACTGAACACCCTAGTTGAGGTGCGGACCACGATCACTTCCTTAGTCCTGCTGGCCACACTATTTCTGATACAAGCCAGGATGCTGTTGGCCTTCTTGGCCGCCTGGGCACACTGCTGGCTCATGTTCAGCTGGCTGTCAACCAACACCCCCAGGTCCTTTTCCACCAGGCAGCTTTCCAGACACTCTTCCCCAAGCCTGTAGCGTTGCATGGGGTTGTTGTGACCCAAGTGCAGGACCTGGCACTTAGCCTGTTGAACCTCACACAGTTGGCCTTGGCCCATCGATCCAGCCTGTCCAGATCCCTCTGTAGAGCCTTCCTACCCTCAAGCAGATCAACACTCCCACCCAACTTGGTCTCATCTGCAAACTTTACTGAGGGTGCACTCGATCCCCTCGTCCAGACCATCCATAAAGATATTAAATAGAACTGGCCCCAATACTGAGCCCTGGGGAACACCACTCATGACTGGCCACCAACTGGATTTAACTCCATTCACCACAACTCTTTGGGCTCGGCCATCCAGCCAATTTTTTACCCAGCAAAGACTACACTCTTCCAAGCCATGAGCAGCCAGCTTCTCCAGGAGAACGCTGTGGGAAATGGTGTCAAAGGCTTTACTAAAGTCTAGGCAGACAACATCCACAGCCTTTCCTTCATCCACTAAGTGGGTCACCTTGTCATAGAAGGAGATCAGGTTAGTCAAGCAGGACCGGCCTTTCATAAATCCATGCTGACTGGGCCTGATCACCTGGTTGTCCTGTACATGCCATGTGATGGCACTCACCATGATTTGCTCCATAACCTTTCCTGGCACCGAGGTCAGATTGACAGGCCTGTAGTTCCCCGGATCCTCCTTCCGGCCCTTCTTGTAGATTTGCATCACATTTGCTAACTTCCAGTCAACTGGGACCCCCCCAGTTAGCCAGGACTGATGATAAAGGATTGAAAGTGGCTTGGTAAGCACTTCCGCCAGCTCCCTCAGTACCCTTGGGTGGATCCCATCCGGCCCCATGGACTTGTGTGTGTCAGTGGTGTAGCAGGTCGCTAACCATTTCCCCTTGCATTATGGGGGCTTCATTCTGCTCCCCGTGCCTGTCTTCCAGCTCACGAGGCTGGGTACCCCAAGAACAACTGGTCTGACTATTAAAGACTGACGCAAAGAAGGCATTAAGTACCTCAGCCTTTTCCTCATCCTTTGTCGCTATGTTTCCCCCCGCATCCAATAAAGGATGGAGATTCTCCTTAGCCCTCCTTTTGTTGCTAATGTATTTATAGAAACATTTTTTATTGTCTTTTATGGCAGTAGCCAGATTAAGTTCTAGTTGGGCTTTGGCCCTTCTGATTTTCTCCCTGCATAACCTCACGACATCCTTGTAGTCCTCCTGAGTTGCCTGCCCCTTCTTCCAAATGTCATAAACTCTCCTTTTTCTCCTGTGTTCCAGCCAAAGCTCTGTTCAGCCAGGCTGATCTTTCCCGCCAGCTCATCTTTTGGCACATGGGGATGGCCTGCTCCTGCGCCTTTAAGATTTCCTTCTCAAGGAAGCTGAGAAAACTTCAAAGAATTGAACAGACACTAGGAGCAACTGCAGCTGTCAGAGATACCGAAATTGGTGTTTCTGCTTTGCCTCATGTAATTATTCATCCAGACTGTAATCTTAGTTTCGATTAGAAGGTTGCTTTTTTCCCCCGAGTAGCAAAAGAAATTAATTTAGACGCAAATTTCATCTCATAAAATCCTACGAAATTTACATAGGATTTATGGACGAAATTTACGAAATTTACATACGAAATTTAAATAACCTGTATTTACATAGCAAGTAAGGCTGCACTTCAGTCCATCACGTTTCTCCTCAATAATAAAGGACTGTATGTGTTCAGCAGATGAAACTATGTACAGAACAAATTTTCGTAAACCTGTCAATAACTCTCCACATCATACACACCATATTCTCTACCACTATATCCACCTTACATGGCACTCTGTTGAAAAAAATCTCCAGAATAATTTCTGAGTAGAATAATAACAAATATTCTTGCATACCATCGCTAGCTTGTGGACCTTTTAGGAGAGCTTAGTTACTTCTCTTGACCAATCTACTGCCTGTTAGCAGGTGCTGCGGAATAGTTTGTTACAGCATGTTGATAGCAGTTGTGAGAAACAAAAGTGAAATCCTGAAATGCATTGAAGTCGGGTCCTCATAGCTGGACAGGAGGCAGGGAAGAAAATTAGCCCCTTGCTATACTCTTAAGGATTGAGGTCTTTCCAAAGTGCAGCTCTACACCTTCTATTTTTGGTCGGACCATTTTTGAAGCAGTCACATGTTTCATCCCTTAATAAACAAAAGGAGCTAAAATTTCTTATTTCAATTTTTTATTTGCCCAAAGCAATTACAATTCATTTATGTCTTTGACAATTATCTCCCTAGACCAATCTTGCCAGTGAAATATGGTACCTCATTTGTGTTTTTAAATAAAATACTTCCGCTAGTGACATGTTGCACTGATGTACCTCTAAGAAAAGATACGTCTATGAGTTCTCCGGAAGTTCATCCAAAGTCCTAAGCGTTGAGGGAAAAAGAGGGATTGCAAATCTGAAACTAATGAGCATAAATAAATAAGAGTTGTCAGATGGTATAATTAATTTAAGAACCTAAAAGTGCTTTACAAACATCCATCATTACACCACCCATCCAAACAGATAAATATTGTTAGTCCTATTACACAGATTTAGAGAGTAAGGGACAGTGAGCTTCTTTTCTTACATCACAAAAAGACTCACTGGCAAAGTCAAGCAGAGGTGAAGCTGAAGATAAATGGAGAAATACAGCTCGAGGGTCAATCACTCATTACCATGCCCTACAAGTACCTGATTTATTAAGATCTAATCAAGTCCAAGAACATCGTAAGTTTGACAGTGCAAACTCCAGAACATGCCACCTGTGACAGAGCATGATGCTAAGCCTGGTGCTGCAACTACATTATATTGGCAAACATTGGAGCCCCATTTGTGGAGCCTGCTTCCCATAGTTTCTGTTCCCTTAAAAAGAAAAGAGCTCTGCAAAAGAGCTTGACAAAAAGCACCTGGATGATTGGGAGGTTGATCGCTTTATTTTTACCCATCATTTACTGATCATTTCATTTCTAGTGTTCAAAGCCAGTCTCCTACACGAGGTTGATAGCACTGTCTGGGTAAATATCAAGAAGTAGGGGAAAGTGAAAACTTTCCCAGCTGAGTACTATCACAAAGCCACTTTTGAATTTTATTACAGTTTCTTTTCAAACAAACAACAAGGAGAGAAGCAATGAGATTACTACTGTTACAGAATCCCCATCCACTCTCACAGACAAATAGGTCCTCACTGACACAAACAGGCATACACCATCTACATAGCAGACGTCTAAATAAGGATTTCTATAGACCTTAGCACTCACTGAAATCTAAAGGCAGGTGCCTAACAGTTTATGTAGCCAGCCATCTGTAGTTTTGGTACATGCAGTGGTTGTAACTAGTATTTTCTGCTCAGAAATTACTATTAAGTTCTGAATTAGTATCATTAAGCTATGTCTTGTGGTCTGCAGCGCAACTGAAGATCTTACACGTAATCGTAATCCCAGAAACACTTTGTTTTCCAAGTACCTAGAGAATGAAGATTACACAATACTTGGAACTTGACCCTGCCAAAATAAGTTGTTATAAAACTAGCTGCACACCCGGACATATCACATTGAAAGCAAGCAAGTTAAGTAAATAACATTCTCCTCAGAATAAGCCATGCACTCAAAGAGTCCTACTAGAGGATCTGGATCATGCCTAACTAATGCTGCGTAAGAATTTAGTCTTTGTTACATTTTTCCCCCTTTGAACAGAGATGGGTTTACTGATCTGCCCAGCAGACTGCCCTTTTAACATTGGTAGGACATTTTAAATTCATTTGAACAACTAATGGAGGGAAGATCCCCCTGCCAGTAAGACACTTCCTACCCCTCTCAGTTTTTTCCCTGTGAATGAAAGGTAGACAACAGCAGACATGTCCTTTTGGTCATGTGTATTGAAGAAATACCAAACAGAAACCCAAACAATCACTTCACACATAATTATAAAAATACAAAGATATTGGTTACGCCTTTGAAAAACCCAGAGTGCTGTCTCCAGCCTATGCTGTAATGCACACAACACCCCAGGGCATGATAAGCCCGTCATTAATGCTGGCAATAAAATGAACACTGCAGAACAATTACACGCCATAGCCATGGATTTCTAAAATCAGAGAGCTCTACCAGCACTGAGCATATACTCACAAGGTGTTGAGTCCTCAGGGGAAGCTGCTGTTTGCAGTAAACTAGTGGAAATATTTTCAGTGGAGTTTTCAGGTGATGTCAACAACAGGATTGATGACTTTGAGCCAGATTTCCATTTCTCATCAAACGCGGCCTTAAAAGTTGGAACAAGAGCGTTAAGGCTCCTCGTTTATACCCCCGAAACCTGCAATTAAACCCCTATGTAGATACAGGCTCCTGTATCTATGCGGCAGCCCGGAGAGCTCGCCTGTGCATGAAGGGGGGGG
>VYZW01030576.1:0-27718 GCA_013401315.1 Balaeniceps rex | reverse complement strand
TGTAGAAACTTGAGACTTCTGGCCCACTGTCAAGTTTGTTTGAAATTGATTAGAGCTTCAGAAGTTACTATTCAGAAATTAGGATACAAGGATTACATGTCTAATTTTATGAGGAAACCAAGTCCATTAGACAAAAATAACATTAAGTATGGGAAATGAGGGAAGAGACCAGAAAGGAAGATTGAGAGACAGAACAGGAAAAAAAAAAGCTTACTTTTCTGAGAAGGAAAAATGAAAAATAAAGTCCTTTTGATCTGTTTGCCAATATCAGTGAATTTGAACTGGTGCTAGAAAAGGCAAAAGAGAGGTGGATGAACAGGTCAAATCTACTGCCACTTCTAAAGTAAAACTGATTCTAATACAAATTATATCAACCAAGACGAAGCAATATTGGACAAGAACCAATTGTCTTGTGTGCCACGGTCCTGTACCTAGCAAGCAACAGGGAAACTTACAGAATTCGTGCTGGAAGAAAAGTACAGTTCTTCGACTCTGAAGGCAATTAGAACCATGGGAATTTTGCTCCAGACTGAAAATTAGCAAAATAAAGTTTGCCTTTACCTTTAAATGCGTGGTGAAAGCACGGTGTAATTACTTGTAAAAAGGGTGGAACTGCAATGAAGTGGGTATTGAGCACTGGTTTGATGCAACTGGTTCCCACTGCATACTCCACAGTGAACCTGTGTATCGTACAGTCATCCCACACGCCAGATGCATCTTACTGGCCTGATCAGCATCCTGCCAGCTATCTCTGTGTAGTACGTGAGTGGTCAGTGGTCACAGAGAGGAAGGGAGCCTGCAGTAAAGCAGGTAGAGAAGAGGCATTCAGCAGAACCTTGTATTTAAGGCAGACTATTAGAAGATCACGGATATGCTGGAATGGGAACAGATGCTTTATATGACAGCGGAGTGCTGTTTCCCTCAGTGTGGGGTCAGAACTGAGTGGACTTCAGGCTTACGGAGCAAGTGGTCCAGAGAAGAAATGACTACAAAAAAACCCCATTCTTAGAGCACTTAACGAAAAACTGTAGAGATGTTACGACTCTTGGAAAAGCAAATATTTGACACTACAGAAACTGAATCTCTTAGGAACAGAATCAAAGATCAGGCAGAGAAATACAAGAATCTGTAGAAGCAAGAGAGTAACAATACAGGCCATTAATGCCATACCTCTGGACAAAGACGGGCTGCTACAGGCCAGGAGACCCACAGCAGCCAATACTAGTGTGCTAAAATAAAAGGGGCCATCAAGCTAAATTTAAAATCATTGAGGCTGCCTGCTAGTGATTAGATCTAGGTAATACAGGAGGCCTTACCTCGTTTTGATAACTGGGAAGAGAGAGATAAGAGCTAGTTTTGGGGCTGATATGCCCCAGCTTGTAAGTAACAGCCTTTTGTATGAATGGTTTTGGGCTACAGTTTAATTGGAATCACTAATCTAGCTTTACGGATTGGATTAAATTCTACATTAGCCTTGGAGATGGAGTCTGGGCAAGGGTGGGCTGGCTAGTATGGGCCTTATGACTGTTGCAGATAAAGGCCTACAAAGCTATACTAGATTGCCAGTCTGAAACAGGTCACAGCTCTAGCTTTTATGATGACTCTGTTTGTAGGATTTGCGAACAGCCACAACTGGACTTATGGGCTTGGATTCAGGCTAGTATGTTGGGTGAGCCTGCATAATGCCTGAACTTGGCTTATGGCTCTTGCCAGTAGGGCCTGCATGATATGCCTAACTTAACTTAGTTAATTCAGCAAAGTTTGCTGCTTTCTTCTCAGTGATGTACTCAGGGTGGAGCTTAAATCTGAGTTAGCTCTGGCATTAGGGTTAACTTCAGGGGTTGGGTCAACATGAAGCTGAGACCATGAGTCAATATTGGATTTAGAAGTGGCCATCAAGCTTGGCTTAATGCTGCTGCTTAGTTCTAGATAAAACAGAATTTAGGGAGACCAATATAGATTAATATTATAGTCAGAATTAAAATTAAGATTTACTTGGGCAGGAACTGGTGAAAGTGGGTTGTTTCTGCATTTAGCAGGGGTTGTTGAGCTTAAATGAAACCTGCTGCCAGACCAGGTGACCTAGTTATGATTCCTTCAAGGTCTAGTCTTAAGAGTAGGCTGAAATTTACATTTGAAAATGAAAGAAGATGAGCCATTTAGGTTAAAGCCAGGTCTAGAAGAAATTGAGGGAGACTATTTTGAGGGTTTAGGTGATAGAGACCACATTGTCAGTCATACTTCTGAGGCTGGCACTGGGCAATTTAAAGTCATGGTTGTGGTTCAGGCCAACATGAAGCAATGAATCTGACCTAATTATGAATTTAAGACCTGCAAGGATCTATGCTCATTATTGAAATTAGTAAGAGGCACTGACATAGTCATTAGCTTCAGCTAAGAGTTGGAATAAAAGACCAGGACTAGGTCAGTAATGGTGTGAGCCAGGATCAATGCACATCTAAATAGTCATTAGCTGAAACCTTTCTGATGGAAAAGAGATGAATCTTTTACAGCCTAAGATGAGAATGATATCCTTAATGGAAGGACTGTAGGTATCTGTGGCCTCTAGAGAGATGCTGCATCATTGCTGATGATGAGATCTCAAGTAATCAACATTACTGGGATGGTGAAAGATCAGGAAAGCAAGAGATCCTACCACAAATTGTGCTGCTTCCATGGTCACCAGACATTTGCAGCAATTACAAGGTTCAGCAGAATCACTTCTTACCAGGACATGAGCCTGCCAACAGAGGCACAAGGAGGAAAAATAGGAGAGAAACAGAGCTGGGATCTGAAATGGAGCGAGGCAAAATATCATGCCCATTGCATCATTAGTGACACCAATTACCATTTCTCTACATTTTGGATTCTTTGATATTTGCACAGTTTTTGCCCATTTAACAATGGCTGCATGTTACAATGCTGCATGGAGCAATGGTTACACAATTGGAAACACGTAAAAGATTATATTAGTGGCTGAACTAGGAAAATCTACTTCCCTTCCTTTTGGCTTAGTTGATTATTATCCTTGACCAAATAAAGGGCCACATGTTCATACTGCCCTTGTGCCCTTGTTACTACAGTAAAAAGAGACATACAGTGAAATTGTACATTTAGAATTTGATATTATATGCCTTTTTAATTCTTGTCATATTTCGTTTTCTCATATCATTCAGTTTTGTTCAGGAGCTGACTTTATTGATTAGTCACCTGTTTCACATCAAGATACGTAGAGATCACTCAAAATTTAATTAAAATGACATGTTTTAGAAAATCTCCACTATGGTAAAAATGCCAACTGTATGTAATACAGGGTGGACAATAAACAGCCCTTCCTTTCTCTCTAATACAGTCTTCGCCAAGCTTCATCTTCAAAGTATGATCAGCCTTCAAAAACTAGCCCAAATGTACAGCATCCTCAAACAGCATCTTTACTTTGACTCTACACATTTTTTTCATATGTAGGTGTGCCATCCACTGACTGATATACTGGATCAGTCCTCCACACCCAATCCACAAAGGCTATGTGACAGTTTCTGACAGTCCCCAGCTTTCAGTTCTTGGTAAGTACTTTAATTTTAGAGATCACATGGCCAATCTCCAGGCATGCTTAAGATAGCAGTTATCCAGCTTCTGGCTCCTGAAAAAGAGCTGGTGAACTACCTTCAGTGCCCTAGAGGTAACAGTTTTCTTTCAGTTCCATTTCTGAAACTACCAAAATACTTGTCCTTGTATAATTGATAGTATGGGTAATTTTAAAAGAATTTTAGAAAGGAATATAAAAAATTACCTACACTACTAAGTTCCTTTTAAAATTGAAAGGTAAATTTCATTCTAAATTAAGGGTATGTGGAAAATCTAGGGAAATTAATTTTTAAAAGAGTAAAATATTGAGGATGAGACTGAAATGGACTCAGTCCATTGTATTGGGGAGGTAACACTTTGCTTAAATAAATAAATATGAACTGAGCCACAGATTAAATCTGATATTGAGCTACTCCAGCTGATCATGGTGTTTGCTCATTTGGAAGAAAATCAGATCTCTGATCCTGCTCCAAAGTTTACATGAAGTGGAACAGTGCCATGAGAAGAAACTAAAGACGTACCTATATAGTCAGCTTGGTTTGCTCCTCTGCTTTGCAGAGTAGTCTTGATCTCCTGATTATACAGTCCATCCCGTTTAACTGCTGGAGTACACCCTGGCTTCACCCTCGAGCCAAGCAGTTCCCTTTGCAGGAAAATAGTATAAATCAAAAATTTGTCCACTCCAGGGTCCACATCTACTCTACATCATCGATGTGAAACAGATTTTCCTCCCCAGCTCTTCACAGTCTTCCAAGAGTAGCCTCACAGGTCTCCTGCTCTCTTCAAGGGGCTGGGAATGAGGTTCATGCTACTTCTGCCAGCAGTCAAGGCATGATTGATCACTGATAAGTGATATGCCCCTGAGTCCTGGACAAATCAGACACAAGCAGAGCTAACTATTTAGGCCTGGAACTGTGTCCCTCTCTCATCTACCTCCAGGCAAAATAGACTTTGGCAGGTGGTTGTCCCTGAGGGATGCTTTTGCTCAGCAAATCCCTTTGCTTAGCACTTGTTGCTCACACAGATTCTTAGAGTTGTGGCTCACATGATTTCCATGTGAAACAGGAGCCTCTCCACGCATCCTATGGGGATCCTAGATGCCTCAGTTGAGGTTGAGAAGTCTGGATGGCAACAGGACATGCAGTAGTTATGCAGTAGAGTACATGTCAAGCTTTAAGTCCCTTCATGTCTGTTGGCCCTGGAAAGTCTCAGCGCAGTCTGCAAGGTCAGGGTGAGATGTCTGCCCACCTGCTTGGGCTACTGTGTGAGCCTCAGCCCCAGGCTGGCTGCAGCCCTGCAACAACACAATCAGAGTTAACACCAGCCTCCAAGAAACACTAGTCACTTAGCAGAGCAGATTGAACTGGGCATCACACAACATCTCAGCTGAAATTGGATGATGTCCAGATAGTGTGCAGTGGAGAAGGTGTGTTTAATCGACATCTGGCTATGCATTACATGTCCTGGGGGGCTAAGCTGAGAGGTGAGCAGAGAGGTAAGCTAACAAGTGTCCGAGCATTTTGAAATTGGAGTTTGGAGTTTAGCTTTGTTAACACTGATGGGTGCAGAGAGCTTTTGATACATATGAGGATCTAATCCTTAATCCTGTAAGTAATAGAAGATACCTTCTAAAAATATCCAGGCATCTAATTTGTAGAAAACTTACTTCTATAGCAATACTTACCTATCTGTCTTTAAAGAAGTAGATCTTCACCCTTGCAATGCTGAGCAGAACAGCACATGAAAATGTATAAGAAACACAGGAGACTGTGGGTCCAACACTTGAAAATGCTAGCCTCCGTTCTTTCAGCTTATTGACGATTCGAAAGGTATGGCAAGGCTTCCACATCCGCATTTAGTTTCTCAAGTAAGCAAACAGTTCTTCTGAAGTGTTGCCCACTCAGCAGTTCCTGCTGCCTGTCATTATTAACAAAATGGCTTTGCCAGGCAAGTGCATGCTGAAGAGCCACAGAGATACAAACAAAATTCAGAGAGTGGGGGTGGGCATGGGGGAGGACTGGTCTCGCTTCAAGTCACTGGCCTATGGTAGCACCGGGTAAAATACTACACTTTTTCACAACAACTACAGCATGGTAAAAGGGTCCTTGTTTAGGAAAGGAAATAAATAGAAACATGCCATTTCTTTACAAGGGGGATAGTAATTAGTGAAATCCAGTATCATTGGTAACAGTGGTTATTGCTGTCAGACGGGATTGAATTAAATGGAATTTCTCATCCACCTACAATCTGCATTGACCAATTTTCTTTCAGCCTCCAGGGATTTTGAAGAAATCATCATTTTCCTGAGACAGGTTCATGAAGTGAGTCGGTGGGGCAAGCCATGTAAGGCACACCAAAGGGTGGCCAAGCCCTCTATCTACACACACAAATGCAGCCTCAGGAGTCCTGATGTGCTTGCACTGCTTAACGGCAAAAATCTGCCT
Source organism: Balaeniceps rex (assembly GCA_013401315.1). Classification (NCBI taxonomy): domain Eukaryota; kingdom Metazoa; phylum Chordata; class Aves; order Pelecaniformes; family Balaenicipitidae; genus Balaeniceps; species Balaeniceps rex. Next base: position 21,689 of record VYZW01030576.1, on the reverse strand, counting down.
CTCTCAAGCACTGCTTTATCTGCTGTCCCCAAAAAGAGCTTCAGAAGCTATAATGCCAAACAAACTTGGGCTGAGATCAAAGCATAGGTCTACACAACGTGTGTGATGGGCATGATACATGGGAGAACAATTGGATGCAATATTTAGGTATATAGAACATTTGCTGTCTGATTTAGCACTTTCATCTGTCCTGCAAGAAAATTCTTCTTTGGCAAACTAGAACAAGAGAAAAAAAGTGAATTCTGCTCAATATAACTGGGAAGATTCCCTGTCACTTGGATCTTACTCTTTTTTTCCAATACCATAGGTTTATGTGGCAAGATGTGAGAGTGCATTTCTCTCATGGTCAAAAGAGCTCTGACGAGCTGACTGCCAGTAAGAAAATGTAGGTGAACGCACAAAACTGAGGCAAGATGAAGCGAAATTAAAAGACATTTTTAACTAAGGGGTGCACAAAGATGTCTGACCTAGTGATTTAAATTCAGAGCAGCAAATCAGGAATCGAGAATCCAGACTTCTGATTAACTTTATACGTGTCAAATAGGAAAACCCCCACTTTATCTCGGCACATGTTCAGCATGCATTTGGATCTGCTGAAACTGCAGACCAAACCAACCTGGTGAAACAAAACGAAACAAAAGAATCCCACACAACTGGGAGAAAGGAAAAGATGCTGTTAATTTGTTTTACCGATGCAGAGAAAGACAGCCCAGATTTTAATACCTAGCAGTATTATTATCATAACTGTTTCAGCTAAGATCATCTTTTTTGCATTGACTTAGTTACACTGGTGAAAGTCCAGAATTTGGTGCTGCCAACTGCAAATGCTCATTTTGCTGGGAATGCCAGATTGTTATACCCCTGGAACAGTTTGCTATGGCTTTCTCCATATGGACTTAGTGCAGCTTGCTGTAGGCAAAGCTGCATTTGTAGGCATTTGTAGGCAAATGCTGAGGGATTTGTCCAAGATTATACAGGCAGCGGTGCTACTGTTTGAGCAGCATTGAGAACTTCGGATGCAAGGTGTTGGATGTCCTGGTCAGCAAGGGAGATACACAGGTAGGTCAACAGACACAAATAGCTTCACAAAATCTGCTGCTCTGCCTTCTGCCTTAACCCTTTCTTCTGTTTTCTTTCCCTAAGCACAACGAGCTCAGTGGTTCCCCACATGAGCAGCGCCACTTGCCAGGCTCTACCCTGGTAGAGCTCAGGTTTCATCCTCTTTCCTTACTTCTCCCAGTGGAAGTCTCTGGCGAGGGCCGAGCAGTCAGTCAGGAAAGGGAGGTGCTCCACTAAGAAGCCCTCTACTTTGCCCCTGGGACCAGGAGGAGCCAGGAGTGGAAGTCCTACGTGCACCTCCCCTCTCAAGGAGCAAAAGCTCCGTGAGCTTTTGCACATTGTCTTAGAAAAAGGGAATTATCCTCATTTTCCCTTTCCGCTCCCATCATAAGAGGGGCTTTGCAATTAAAAACATGATGGCGTTTTGTTCCCGGAGAGGAGGGGTGGAGCGGGGGGTGGGGAAATTGCCCATGTACCATAACAGATGGTTTAAGTACGGTGATTACAAAATCCTGAAGTTAAAATAGTTTAATTACAAAGTCAATACTGCCTCCAACCTCTGCTAAGCCTTTAGTGTAAAAACAACAGACGGTATAGTGCAAACGGTAGGACAATATTTAACCAGAACTTTGCATTAGCTACTGCAGTACAGCTCTCCATCAGGCCTTCAGCAAACGGAAGATCAACTGATTTTCCCAGCTTGTATTTGTTAACCATCTCTGCTTCAGTATCAATGGGTGGCTGTGAGAGAGCCACAAACAAACCTAAGGAAACAAACTGCAATACTATACTGCAAGCTGAGGCTCACCAAGGTTGTATGTAAAGTCCAATATTGCAAGCGTACAACCAAGACAATTACTAGCACCTTACCAGGAATTAATACAGAGGCAAAAAAGATGAGCAGGTAAAGTTATTTATATCTAAAATGAAAATAAAACTTGGTGAAATAAGTAACGTTTTATTTTAGACTACGGATTTTCTAGAAAAAATAACAGAACATGGAAGGCACAGGGAAAGGAACATTTGGGGATGATTTCAAATGGCACAAGTTTGATCTTTTACATGCAGGGAAAGCAGCAACTCTCTACAGCATGTTGTAGGAAAGTCTCAATAAGCTGTGCTCTTGCAGCTGAGAGCCTTGGTCTTGGTCTTTACTGAGCGCGTACATATTCTACATATTCTTTAATACTGACAAACCCTCCCTCTGTTGGTTTGTGCCCCTTATAAACATCAACTCAAACACGGAGCCAGAAGAGTCAGAGGAAGTCTGGCTCTGCTTCGCTAGCAATATGCTAAAATCTGGTCCCATCACGACACAGCATAAGATAGCCACCATCCACACTACGTATGAAGCACTGTGAGGCACTTCTCTGTTGCCACGCTGGATGGGTAAAAGCAGCGTCTGACAAGCTGGTGATGAGAGATATGGACTCATGAAAGTAAAAGCAAAAATAGACAAATGGGAGATCTTCTTCAACACCTCTTCTTACCATGACCCTCACTGGCCCCAAAGCAAAATCAGAAGCTAAAGCAAGAGGGAAAACAGGCTCCAACAGTGACACTACAACACCAAAAAGTTCTCACAAGTGTGTTACCCTTTTATAACTTTTTTTACAGAGTTTGAGAGATGAAGAGTAACCTTGTGTGTCCGAGATCATATTTCCTAAGTCAAGTAAGAGTTTCTACCAGCTGATCTCTTTTCCTGGGGTTCTTAATAAATAGCAGCATTCAGGACAGAGAGCTGCACTGGCTAAAATGGGGGGTAGAAGGGACACCCTAGTGAATCTAAAGGAAAATAATTTTTAATCATTAAAAGGAAAGAGGAAAAATTCCTAGGGCCTGATCCTGCAAATTGTTGCATATTCCAGTCCTGCTTTTGTTAAACTAACTTTACATATGTGAGTAGATTCATTGCCTTTCAATGAAGACTAAGTGCAGGCTGAAGTGCTTCATTTCATTAGCATGGAACTGATCCTCTGTAATAACAGCAAAAACCATAAACTAATGTTTTCTTGGAAATCATAGCATGACTGGCATAGCACTGACAACACAAAAGCAATTTGAATTATTTCTTTGTATGAATAGAAGATATTTGTATTTTTTCCTAGAATATGATAATATATTATTTTATTACTATCTGTAATAACAAATAGCCCTTTAGAACATATTTTAGAGGCCTTCTGAATTTCTAGTAATTTCTTTTATTCTTGTGCTTGCCTCCCTTTTTTACCCCAAGTATGTACTTGTAACTAGGAAATCAATGCAAAGAAATAAGGCACGGTCATAGCATTTTAATAAAACTGAGCCCAGGGCAGAACCTAGAAGTTTGTATCAGACCTTAGCCTCTCCCCATAGCACATGCAGGACACAATTGCCATGTCTGCTCCCGGGATAATTCTGCATTTAAGCCAGTAACTCTTTAATGACTGCTCTCACCCAGAACCACTAGGCCCGATGCTCAGTGCCCAGTTCTGGGAGCAGGACTCTTCTCCACCAGGAGAGAAAGATGACCCTAGGCACCCCTTGCCCAGGCAGATACCTTGAGGGAGAAGCTGTGAAGTGAAAACACCACCTCCTTCTTCTTCTGAACCCCAACAGGAGCTAAGGACTGAGGCTGCCTTCTCTGAAGAGCCTGTTCCTACTGCTGTGCATTAGGTAGATCACATATGCAGTGATGCATAAGAGTTTGGGTACCTAAAGTCCAGCTGGGGTTTGGTACCTAAGTGTTCCTCATCTCTCCTGAACTGACACTTTGCAACTGGTTCTGACTCTGGGTTTTTTGCCCCAATATCACATCAAGTGCCCACTGTTTGGAAAGGGCCTTTTGTCCTGAGCAGGGTACAAGAAAGTAGGGCGATTCAAGTGATTTCAGGCTACATCACTGCTAGATAAGCATGTCACCAGGAAAAGCACGCTAACATAGCGGTTATAATGTTTTTCAAGAAACACAGATCTTTGGAAGAAAGTGCTCCTAGTGATCAAGTATAATAGTGCTATTAAATCAGGCTGCCCGCCAGCAGCTGTTTCACATGATGCACATTCAGGATAACCTCTGTGGGCCAGCTAGAAACCATGGCATCCAAATTCTGCCTTTCTCGGCCACACTAAATGTTGATTTCAGTAGGGATTTTATGAGTAGATCAGGCAGAATTTGGTCCTAATGACAGGAGTGTTGACTTTGCACACTCACATGAGACTATTCCTGCAGCAATAATTCTTTATAGGAGCTCTCCACTCTGAAGATGGCTGATTCCACTCCGAATTCATTGGCAAGGCTTTGGATACAAATTGCTGGCACAAGGACTATCAGTGCCTTCATCGCTGTTATTGGTACTCTCAAAGCACTTGGTGGTGCTGCTGGGGATTATGGCCCTGCTGTGCTGGCAGGTCCTCAGGTGCAGGGAGGAGGAGGAAGGCAAGTTCCTACCACCCAAAGCTCACCTTCTGAAAGTTTGGAGGTGAAATGGCAACGCAGGCTTGTTCAAGGCCTCACTGAAATGCAGGGGATCTGAATTCAGCCTGAAATATACCTGTGCATTGGAACACAAAACACATTTTTAATAGAGGAAGGTATGTTTAAAAAAGCTAAGCGGTGGAAAACCTGTTGTTGTAGACCTGACCTTTTCTTCTCCCAACAAACATTTACCCGGAGTTGTCTCATGACTGGTCGACTTTTGTAATCCATTAGAAAGTGATGCAGTTGTGTGACATGATCAAACACCAAATGCAGCAGAAAGGCCATAACTGTATCTAAAAAGCCTTTGCTTTGTCAAAGCCTTTCACTAATGCTGGCAACAAAATTATTGAGGTCTATAATAAGCTACTCTCTTGTCAAATAAGCCTTCTTATGAGCAGTGTTAAACTTTATATCTGCTTTTAAACTAAACACTTTGGGTTTATTAATGTTTCCTTTCCTCTCCAAATTTCTTTGTTGAGAAGAGGTGCCAGAGGAAATGTACTAGCAACAGTAGGATGTGAAGTATAGTGTAGAATACATTAAACATGTTGATGGGGCCATTAGCAGAGTTTATAGATACCACCACCTGTCTCTTATTCCACTTGCCATTACTTTAGTGACAGAAAACATACTGTAAGAGAGGTGATATGCTACTATTAAAACTTTACTCCTGTATTAGAAGGCACATAGTAGCAAATTCGTGCCTTATTGCTAAAAAGATTTTCCAATAATGGCTCACTTATTGAGATAAATAAACCTGAATAAATAAGGGGGTTAGGGGCTAAAGAATAAATATCAACCCGGTTTTGGGTGCAAGAGAGCCACTGAATATCTGAGAGGGAAATACTTTGCCATTATAAATGCACAGCGGGGCAGTTAACTTTTTACTTGTTCCTTCCAAGCTAGCAAGCGTATCCCTTAAATCATTACTGCAAAACGCACTCTTAGACCTACCAAACATAACTAGGGGATTTTTTGCCTTCAGGCAAAAAAAGTAAAATAAAATAANGCTGGCGGCCCCCGGCGGGCGCGGCGCGGTGCGGTGCGGAGCGGGGCGATGTGGAGCGGGGCGATGTGGAGCGGGGCGATGCGGAGCGGTGCGCGGTGCGGAGCGGAGCGCAGTGCGTTGCGCGCACGGCCGCGCAGCCGGCGCGCCGAGGAGGAGCCGCCGGAAGGGCGGAGGGCGGGCTCACGGCCGGCAGCGGTTTTTTTCTAAATCTGCGGTCAGAACTGTGCCCTGCTCGCAATAACGCCGCGGCCCGGTGTTATTGGTGCAGGGGGGGAAAACCCGAGAAGCACCCTTGGCGTCATGGGGAAAAGGGACGTGTGCCACGGCCACGTCATCGCTCCATGCAAGGGAAAGGAGGAGCACGAGTGGCAGGAAGGTGGCTGGTACAGCATCGTCTGCGGGGGGCCGGGGGGAGAAAGGTGAAAGTCAGAGTGTTGAGGTGGGGAGAGAGGAGCAGATCAGGCAAAGACCCACAGGCCTCAGGTTGTACCTTGGAGGTGAGCAAGTAGTGAATGCATCAAAAAAGGTGGGTTTGGGCATGTCAAAAAAAGCCTTTCTAAAAATCTAGGTTGAATTTCCCCAAAACTTTAATTCAGAACATGTTCATCATCTTCCCAGAATGGGCAAAGCCTTTGCCCAGCCTCTCCTGCGCCTGCTGGGGCAAACAGAGGAGAACCCTGAACACGAGCACCTCCTGACAGCTCTGGTCTTTCTCCAAGTCCAGCCTCAGTGCACGCTGTTCATGGGTGTCCTCTGCAAAAACATCCATGCCAAACACAGCAGGTGAGAGGAAAGGGATGCGGTTCCTTGCAGAGCAGGTACCGGCATAGCTAGAGGTCAAAGGCCATTTACTGTCTCTGGAAAGAGAAGGAAAAAGGTTCCTAACCTTCAGCTCAGCCGGCATTCAGCAGGGGAAGCCTCAGATTTGATCAGGAGATGGCAGCACAGTCTTCGGAAGCTCAAAAAACTCTCCCACACGTGTTCCATGTTAGCAAAATCCCAGGAGACTCAGGGAAGTGAAGCACTCTTGTGCCCACTGGAAGAATAATTTAAAAGGGAAAAACACACATGTGCCAGTAAGTATTTGACCTGAATTGCAAAGAACCCAGTTAAAGATCAAAACTGAAATTGCATCTGTGCATCACAGGAGTCCTTAAGCATGACGCTGGCAGCACACCCTTCTCCAAAATGTTGCAACCTCCCACAAAAGAGGAAAAAAAAAAGAAAGGCCAGAGATACCACTGTAGACTTCAGTGCTGCTACCAGTTTATATGGAAGCATGCACATATCACTGACAGAACCATAATCATGTCTTCATAATAGAAAGACAGAACTGTGAATTTCTCTTCTCTCTTTTCCAGTATTTGTTTTAAATGGGTGAATAAGAGGATTTAAAAATCTGCCAGCCTGCTAAGCAGGGTTTTATGTCAGACTCGCAAAGAGTCTGCTCCTTGATGCACACAGAGCTCATGCAGTTTTGCTATAATCTTTGCTTGTTTCATTCCAAAAGAAAAAAAAAATATAACAAACCTGAAGAAAACATAAAGTACCTGTAGCAAGCCTATTGCTAAGTCAAACAAACCTGAGCAAAACTAAAGCCACTACAGGCAGGCAGTTTCTGGCTTATTCCTTGATGAGCTTTCAATCGGAAGCTGCAGGCAGAGGTATTATTTTCAAGCCATGTATTTTGCTTCTCTCTTGCCCCAGACTCTAGGCTTGCTCAATCTGTGATTGAGGAATTCCCACAGACCTGCAGGTGTTGCCAGGAAAAAACCTTCCAATTCATTAGGTGGTGCTGAAAGACTTTGCTGGAAGTGCCGTCGTGTTGACCCTGTCAGCGTTTTCTAGAGCTGGTCCACCTGAGAGCTTAATGAGGGGAGATGCTATTGGAAAAGCTGTCTGGAGTTACTTTGGCACCAACTCTGGCACCCTAGCCAGATTCAAGACCTTTTGGTATTCAAGACTTTTTGGTATTCACTGAATATACAAATCAGTGCATGTAACCCCTTTTTTTTTTGTTCTCCAACATATTCAGAGATCCATCTCGGTTTTTGACACTTTATTTAGTATTGGAAACATTCCAAGAGTGTAACAAATGGAAATTTAGGGTTTAACCAGATTGTATCAATTGTTGATATCGGAACATCAATGGAGCTCAAACAAGTTTCACTTGGCAGGACAACTGCACGAAAGCATTTGATGTTGAATCACAAGCTATTTTCAAGGTTCATACCCACAAAAGGGTTCAAATATAAGCAAATTAAAGCCCCAGTATTAATGAAATACGTTCTCGTTTCCTTTCCACTTGCCAAATATTTAACCTGGTCAGGAGACAAATTCACATGGGATTAATTCTATGGAGCCAACCTCAGATTCCTCCTGGGTTTCCTTGAAATGAGGTATCCTTCACTTCCTATCCTGCACGGTTTTGTAATGCAGCTGCACATTGTTGAAAAATTGCCACAATTCATGGCGGGGTGGCTGCACTTCAGCAATGAGAGAAGTTATTTGGAATACATATATCTATATTTGCATGCATGTGAAGCTTACGTGCCTGGCTTGTTAAGCTCTAGGAAGCTCCTTGATCGACAACACCGTGATACACAGTGGATGGCAATTAAGCCATGAACCTGAGTAAAGTGAGGCTGATCCTCAGCACTGTGAACTCCAAAGGAGCCTCAGAGTATTTTTGTAATTCAAAAGGGTAAAAGCTCCTGTAGAGCAGAAAAATGTGTAGAAGACGAAGAGGAGGTGAAAAATCCTCTCCACAGCTGGTGACCGCTGCGTGCCATGTGGTCTGGGGATCGCCCCTTAGAGCCAGGTGGCCTCGAGGGTCTCCTCTCCTTGCACAGTGCACCAGCGGGAGATATGACCATGAGGAGCCAACTGGAGGCAACTCCTGCCACCACTCCTGCTCCGTGCCTGTGGGTCTGCCCGGGCCAGGCCAGGCACTGGTGGGTACAGGGGGAGCACGCTGAACTGGGTTACAGTCATTCTTCCAAGGTTTTAGGCTTGCTTGCCTCCTTCTTTCTTCTGCCATGTGATAGAGAGGGAGCGTTTGGCCTGGCAGTATAAACACCTTCTGTTTTGGAGCAGGGTGAGAAAAGGGAAGGAGAAGCAGAGATTTTGGCTGTAATCTCAGCGCTTCAGTCTTTCCTGGGAGCCAAAGCACATGCCTGCACAAGTACAACACGGGGAAGGTACTTGGTGACTGCAAAGGTCTCAACAGAGCCTGAATGACATTTACACCTGCACATAAAGGTGTGGTGAGTGGGAGAGGGAAGGGCTGGGGCTCATTCAGATCCCCAGTGGATTAACTAAACATCTGCAAACCAAACTCACAACTTATGTAGGCTACAACCCAGGAACACGAGCAACAGATTTGCGCAGCAGCCAGCTAATTTGGAACTGAAAAAGCTCTCTCCTTGCAACAGGTAGTAGCTGGCACAGTAACATGTGCAAGTCTGTGCTCATTTTGTCCTTAAAGAAATGTCTCATTGCCTCCCATGTGCCCACTCTGTAAGCACTTTTGCTGCCCTCATGCCTGCACAGGTCCTGAGAAAATCATGGAGCAGAAGCCCATGCTTTTTCCATCTTTTTATTTAAAACCAAATGGTGTGTCCAGGAGCGTTTTTAAGCTGATGTGATGAAGGCGGCCTCCAAAAAGCCAGAGGCAGGTGGGCACTAAAGGTCTGACAACACTCCTGACCGTACACCTTCCCCAAACTGCTGGGCTGGTCCCCAGGCCAGCGGAGCGGCTGCATAGCCCCGCTAGCCATCAGCACAGAAGCTGGGAATGGAAAACAATTTTGACATTGGCAGCCTGGAGTCCTGCCCTTCGCAAACACATTTGATGTTCATACATGGTCTCTTGGCTGCTGCTTCTGGGGACCATCTGTTGGGATGGCTTTGTGCCTGATCAAATGGTGGTATGCCAGTTTCACTGGGACATGAAATAGATGCCAAACAAAACGCGTCTGGTTTTACTTCTATTACTCTGAAGTCAAAGCACATGCTGATACTAATCCCCCTTTTAACACTGTTGTGGTGCCAGTTAAACCATTTTTCCCCACTATCTGCCAGATTTCTACCACGTACTTAAGCGCTTAACAAAATCCAGCAGAAATTGGCGCCGTTGATTTCACACAAACAGGGCACTGTTTGCAGGGGTTTGGTGAGAGGTGTTAGCGCTAACGACAGAGGTGAATGTGTGAGAGTTTCCTATACATGTAACACAGGATCCTTGAAGGAATTGGACTAGGACATTTCTTTAAAAATTGCTTCTGAAACCACATCCAACTATCATAAAATCTTCTGCTTGATGTAAATGTGACTTATCAATTTAAAATGCTACAGTAAACTAGGCATAGTTTTAAAAAAAAAGCCTCTACCAAATGTTCAAAGGCTTTGAGCATTATCTGAGTACTAATCTGGGATGCTCTAAAGACATTTTCTTTTCAATGCGCTATGAGTTCACCATAGCTCCAACCCTGATCTACAGTAAAATATTCCATGCTGTGGCTGGCTTTGCCATCTGGGTTTATATGACTAACTCCCTGTGAATGTTCCACATTCAGAGAAGTGTGTTCCTGACATCAGCCAAGATGAATATTGTTGTCAAAACTGCCATCATTACAGATACTGTGGGTTTTCAGATTCCTCTAGTGTTTGCGGGGAAAATCCTTCTGCTACAGATGTTCCCTTGGGTGATGGATTTTCTCCTTGTCCAAGAGCAGGTTAGGAAAGCCTAAGGGAGCATCCCCTGATGTGCTTGCCTTTGCTCTTCGTCCTTCTTCTGCTGTGCAATGCTGAAGTTGGACATCTTGGACACCTCCTGCCACCTCCTCCTTCTGCCTCTGCCGCCGGGGGGCAATGACAAAGCCCCATTGCTGGCCTCCCCTGGCTGGATCCCTGCTGTGTTCAGGGTGAGCAGGATCCAGATGTGCCAACTGAGGTTCCTGGTTTTAGGAAGGGCTGGGACTTGACTACTCAGTCAAGTGTTTAATTCCTCAGCTCCTGGATTCGTAATGATTTAAAGCACTTCATTTTGTTAATGGTGCAACAGATTCCTGTGTTATTATCATCTAATAACCTTAATTAACTTTTTAACCATCTTGCTTACATTGCCTTCTTGTATATTCCTAAAGTAAAAGTTACTATGGAAATCTGAAAAAAAAAATTACCATTAACAGTTAAGGAAAGTTGGGGAATGTGGAAGTTAGCTTCTGTTTGGTTTACCNGAAAAAAAAAAAAAAAAAAAAAAAAAAATTAATTGAATCTCCCAAGTAAATATGGCAGGGCCAGGAGCATAGGCCAACTGGTGGCATGCGGACTGGCCATAAAATTAAAAATAAACTTAAGAGTAAATGCGCAGCTAAATGCAGACTGTGGGGATAGGATGTGAACTTCAGCTATTTCCTGGAGCTAGTGTGGTTCCAAAGTTTAACAGCTTTAGCCTTTGGAGACCCGGAGGCGTGCATACTTGTTTTCAGTTTCTCCTCCTTTCATCTCCCCCCACTCGGAGCCCTACCACCTCCCAGCTGCCCTGCTCGCTCCATCTCTCCCTGCAGAAGGAGGCTCCTCTCACCCTCTAACGAATGTCCCACATGGCTCTCGGCGCAGAGCATCACCGTGCCTCCCTTATCGTCCTTGTGTCCTTCAACCCGCTCCGGCAGGATGGGGGCCCAGATTCCCATTTTGCCTTCAAGACTCACCAGTCTGCAAAAGATTGACTGCTACCTGCCAAGTACCATCCAGGGAGATGAGCAACTGCCAGCTGTTCTCTGGGCACACTGGCTCATGCCTAACAATTAAGCTTTCTATGATGACTTTCAGTCTTGAACTTTCTTTTTTTAGTGCGTTTTTTTTTATTAAAACAACTGATACCTGTGAATATGAATGTATAATTTGTATATAAGCTATGCAATTAACCCTATTTGGCACGCACATTAGGAGGAGTGATCCCCTGTGCGTCCAGTGCTGCAATAAAGAATACCTGCTTAATAGACGCGACTATTGAGTCCTGATTTTCGGCTTTTCACGGCATCACAACCATAGAGGTAATGGGGAAGGATCAATGGAAGAGCTAACACATCCTTATCTCACAGGGGCTGTATGATAGCAAAGATATTTTCAGGCATAAATTTGTGATTGGGGGATGTACTACAAAGCTCAAAAGTATCTCACTAAACCAAGCTTGAGCTTTGTGTTCTTTTTGCTTGTGGCCCTCATGCCTCCATAGACTTAAGGCCAAATTCAATTTAGGAATGTGTTTCTAAAACGTGTCTTGATGTCTCTCTTAGTTATGGTAAAACTTTAATTTCATGCTAATTTCTCCTAATACCATATGATAGTTTTCTCTGTTAAAATAGAAATGCATGTAAAAACAAATTCTAGTGTAACTCCTTGAATGCCTTGAAAAATCATCATGAGTTATTTTTCATTATTCAAATTACATTGTTCCAGTAGCACCAATCTCCTAACCCAAATCTCCAAGACATGTACATCCCCCACTTCTCCCTATTTGTCAGTGGCACTCAGCAAGGTCTTTTCCATTAAAACCTTTTCTCCCCTTGTCACCTGCTGAAATCCTCCAATTGTACAGTAACAGGCAAAATAGCAGAATAGATAAATAAGAGAAGAAAATTGGGGCACATTTTCATGAACTTTCAATAAATTTGTTTACACATTTGAAATGTACAGGAGGAGGATGAGCAAAGATGTGTACACATAAACCTCATTCATTCTAGTTCTTGATTTTGCCTAGAAGAAAATGTGTTGAATAGAGTCGAAGAATGGCAGAACAATGTAAACTGCAAACACAACAGTGGAGGCTTTCTTATAGGAGGCACAGAGAAAAAAACCCCACCATTGGAGATAACAGAATTAAGAACTTCGGATTTCTACATGTAAATACCTGTGCTTTCATTATGTATGCTACAGCCACAGGTGTCATGAGATGCACATTATTTTTACTGTCTTTCAAGGTAAATTCAAGACATGCTTTCACCTGGCAGTGCCCCTAACTGACAACACAGCTAAATTTATCTTAACACAAAATCCATAGCAACATATGTTCTTTCCCTAGACCTTTGTATCACCCCTCCTCCCACACCAAAGAGAAACTTATTATCAAGAAAGGAATGATAACAGGAAATAAATATTTAACCATAATCCCTCTTCAAAAAATGTTTATAGTATTCTCATCTCCTTAACATCTTTCCTGAATCATAAGAAAGTCCATTATGCATCCCTGCATGAACAAAAATTAAGAATTAGGTGTGCAATCATTGTACAGCAGCTAATAAACCATAGGTTAAAGTTCCCATGGCATAGCAGGGTGAGTTAAAGACACTATGGCAACCTGAATGTACAGCTTTTTCTATTAGAGTATTTATAATTAGTTCCTTATTAATTTACAGATGAACAAACATGCTACCTATATGTATATGCATATGTATATTCACATCACACACATGCAATGTTTGTGCTTTCTTCTTTCACACAGTGTATGTTAGCAGAGTGCTGTTGTACTTAAACAAATATTTCTCTGTGCCAAAACTTTGGTTCTACGCAACTGTAATTTATTAAAATGTTTTGGCCATTGCAAAAGGCTCAATTCTGGGTAGCAACAAGTAACCTCTTCCAGAGCTGAAACCTCAATGGACAAGATCTACAAAGAGGCAGAAGAGACCTTAATATGCTCTTATAACACTATTTTATTAAACTGTAGAGTCTTAAGGTCCCATTAAGAACTGGGGTGATATATGAAAAAAATGGTGCCTGCTTTATGTGGCTTGCAATCTACCTCTGTACCAATTTTATATACACACTATCTTCCAATTCTGTTTTATTACAAATGTAAATAGCATACTGTCACAGCAGATACCAGAAAATCACCAAGATGAATAGGCATATATGGTATTTGTAAGTGTTCCTAGGAATTATACTTATATGAAGGGTTTTCTGGTTCCCCCCAAATAACTTCCTCTCCATGCTGTAAGTCAGAGAAGACAGGGAAGTCAGAGGCTCACACAAGGAACTTGGGAGAGCAAAACACCAGATTTTGGTTTCTCCTTTTCTTTTTCTCTGGCAGTGAAGACTTAATTACAGACAGATTTTTCCATACGATGCCTTTATGTTTGCATACCTTTAGCACGCAGCTACTCTACCAGTGACCCCTTCAGGTCCATCGCTGCTTTGAATTTACAAAACTATCAATCCTGCAAATGATCTACCAAACTGATGCCTGTGAGGGGAAAATCCCTCAGCGTGCTTAAGCCCATGTGGTAGTAAGTGAAGCAGTTCTCAAAACAAAGAGGCTAGAAGTAATCCTATATTTGGACTACTGATTGGAGTTTCATCACATGAAGTAACCCTTCATCTGTACAATCAGTCTTCAAAATGTTTCAACAGCTGGGGCTAGTTGTCACTTCCAGAAGAACATTATCACCTGTTAAGGAAATAGGACATTTGAGGACACGCTTCACTAGCAATTTAGGGAGAGCTTTCTTCCCAGAACTGAAGGGTGGAAAAAAAAACAGAGGAGATTTTTTGAGCTATATCATCCAGTGTGCAAAACCTAGAAGAAAAAGTATTTTGTAAGTGAGTTTTTTGAGGAAGCGTTCCTCTGAAGTGACCTTTTCTGTTACAGTGCTTTCGTGAGCAGTCTGTGAAAATAGCAGCTTTGCCGAGCATGTTAATAACACCATTTTGTACATTGCAAACTGTTTCACGGGTCACCAGTGAAGATGGAGTTCATTAAAAGACATTTAAAGCTCTTCTACAGTCTGAGTTATTGTCGTGGTTTAGCCCCACTCGGCAACTAAGCACCACGCAGCCGCTCGCTCACCCTCCCCCTCCCCGGTGGGATGGGGGAGAGAATCGGAAGGGCAAGAGTAAGAAAACTCACGGGTTGAGATAAGAACAGTTTAATAATTGAAATAAAATAATAATAATAGTAATAATAATAATAATGATAATAATAATAATAATAATTGTAATGAAAAGGAGAACGAGAGAGACAAACAAAACCCAGGGAAAAGAAAACAAGTGATGCAACCGCTCACCACCCGCCGACCGACACCCAGCCAGTCCCCGAGCAGCGATCGCTGCCCCCCGGCTAACTCCCCTCGGTTTATATACTGAGCATGATGTCATATGGTATGGAATAGCCCTTTGGTCGATTTGGATCAACTATCTTGGGCTGTGCCCCCTCCCAACTTCTTGTGCACCTGGCAGAGCATGGGAAGCTGAAAAAGAAAGTCCTTGACTAGTCTAAGCACTACTTAGCAACAACTAAAACATCAGTGTGTTATCAGCATTCTTCTCCTACTAAATCCAAAACACAGCACTATGCCAGCTACTAGGAAGAAAAGTAACTCTAACTCAGCTGAAACCAGGACAGTTATACTGGGGGAAATCCAATGTAAGCCAATGACTTCATGTTATCAATTAAAAAATAAAATTGCCTGAACAATCTTAACTCTGCTTCACTGTACATAGGCATTACGACACAGCCTTGAAGTACATACCCATGTGCTGCTTCACCCCCACCCCAACATGCATTTCAGCTGATTCTGATGAGATGATGAAGGGACATTTAAAAGACTTAATTTTGTATGTAGCCTTCAATGCATTGCCTTTTTCATAATATACTGCAAACTACAGTTCCCCAGCACAGGATTCATCTCCTTCGTGGTCAAGAAACCCTGATTATTTAGCCTCTGTAGGCATCTTGCTCTCCTTCCTCCAGAGGGCGATTCATCTGACCTATTTTAGACAGCCACTCAGGGCGAGATGTGTCTCTTGATCTAGAGATCTGCATTTCATGTGAAATGATTGAGTCAGTACCCTCAGCTTCCAGATCAAACGCTAATGTGGTCTAGGATGATCAAATCTCTCTCTTTTTTCTTTTTTTTTTTTTTTTACAAGATCTTCCAAGTTCCTTGTCTAAAAACCACAGTCTCTTGAACATTATTTCTGAGAGTTTAGGGCTATCTATAAAGTTATTAGGTTCAGTGAAGAAGGTAAATGGGTGAAAAGAAGATATCAGACTTGTACAAGAAAGCTGATTAAATGATCTAATGATGTTTTCTGAACACTAATACTTGCTGTCATTTATTCTCAAACCTGAATCACTTGTCATAACTTACTTCTTTGGTAAAAATGGTGCTCAGTTCTTTGGACCAACATTAAAATTCCTGATTAAGACATCTTTAAATGCAGGGTGGGATCAGCACTCACGCCCAGATCTAGGTCCAAGTGCACTATGTAAGGCCTCACACACTAAAAATGAACTGAATCAACCCCCCTCCAAGAAGATTGCAAATTTCTGAATTCCTTCCATTGAAGTCACTCCAGAGTTTGTTCACTCCTTCTTTAACTGAGTTAAACCAAACTTTTTAGTCTGACTATTGATTGATTGACATTTCTTTTTTTCTCCTCCTTAATTGTCTAACCATTGAACTGTGGTAATACAACAACTGTATGGCAGGGTTTTGTTTATTCACACATATTTCAGAGAAAGAGGAAGAATGTATTTTGTCATGGTACCTGAATTTTGGGTGTGCAGCATCTGCTCCTTCCTCTGCCAGAGGCTTCCCAGAGAGACTGTCTGAAGTCCCTCAAAGTCATCTGTACCAAACTGCAGTCCCCAGTTGGGACTTTGTCTCCTCTGTGCTTCCTTGGTCCCAGGAGAGGGACAGGCACATCCCCAAGGGTAAGCCCAGCCTGTGGCAGGCTGACTCCCTTGGAGGATGCCCATCTCTCAATCTCTGCATGACTCAGCTTCCCATGTGTAAATATGGATAGGAATCCTCCCCTTCCAGTGAGTCTGGAAGTTCACAATTGCAAAGACTGGCTTTTACTGCCAGTCGTATTCTCTGCATGTATAACGGGTCTCTGTTGTTGGTACATCTGTGTTATAGTACTCGTTACTTTTGTATTATACATAGTTATCAACACTGTCTATTAGCACTTGTATTAAAATGTTTCCCCTTTCCACTCATTTATCTTTTACACCAAGAGGTAAATAGCATTGCCTTATTTCACATATTTGTCCTTCACCTAATCTATTTATTGTGTGATATGAGCTAGAAAACGTGGAGAAGTACCATGTGATTCAGCAGTGAAAGGATATTCTGATCTTTACAGTGGCTGATGGATCATAAACCCACTTGCCTCTAGCACATGCCTCCCAACCTGAGCAGAGCTGCGGGTGCTGGAGTGGTGCACGCCGACTCTGCCATCAGGCATTACAGGCATTTCTCTCATTGGTGGTAAATATCTGGGAAATCTCTCTGCATTTTTGGCACCGTAAATCTTATCCTCAGCTATAACTTAGAGATAAATGATGTTACAATCAGCTGCCATTAGTTTCAAATTAGCAGTGTCATTTAGACTTCTTTTTTGTATAAATATTATTAAAGCTACAGATTCCGAAAGTTAGGACGTATATTAACAGAGTGTGCTCACTAATCCCGGGAAGATCATGCCTCCTGTTCCATGGGATTTAGGCTTGTCTCCGATTCAAACAGATTTGTGGTGCAAAATGTTAAACAGTGTTGCTGGTGACTAGTTGTTTGCAAAGGCGGACTCTGATACTGCACTTTTCTTGTCCTCACACACTCTTGACTGCACTGGAAACTGCTCCTTTGAAAACAAAGCAACAAGTGAAAAAAGCCACAGTGTTTTCTTCTGTGGTTAGCTGCCAGTAGTTGGCAAAATAAAAGCCTGGACTGAGAAATGAAGGCTTTTTCTGTTCTTATCCATCGCCGTACTGAAGGGGACTCAAGATCTGCAGTAGGCATGGGTGGATTCAGACATGATCCAGCTACTTGTGCCCTTCACCCTGAGCTGATTGCTGCAACCTGTGAGGCAGGGCTAGAGCAGAGCCAAGTGACAGGACACTGCTTTCTGGTGGCCACCGTCAAAAAACATTTAATTTATATGCTTTGCCATACGCGTACAGCAATTCACTTGGCCCCTGTCAAGACTCTGGAAGGGAGAGCCAAGTCATGTCCCTTGGCTTGGCTCATCCTTGGCAGACATTCAAGCTTTCAGCTTGCCTTTAAGTAGATGACATTCGCTTACAACTATCCTTCGTAAATGTTCGGCCTTCAGAAGATAGTTAGTGGTCTCTGCTACTTTATATTGGTCCTGTTTGAAGCTGCTGGGTTTGAGGCCTGAGCACTTTCCATCCTTATAGAGAGTATCACGTGGTAACTGGGGATGTCTATGGGTTCTGCAGCGCATCAGATTGAATGAAAACATTTTTCTCATAATAAGACTCTTCTAAATTACTTTTTTATTTTCTTAAGAATGAGACAGACAACCTAACATTTTAAAAAAGAATTAATAATGTTGATTTGAGCTGGATAAAATCATCCTTCAAGATGTAAACAATCAGACGTTGACAGTCATTCATCTCAGGTGCCTAGCCAACCAGATATGAGTCAGTAGATGTATCTCTGTTAGTGCTGAACTGAGACGGAGGCAACAGATGCTACCTCTCAGCAGGGCTTATTAGACCACGCTTAACAGCATGTTGACGTAGTTACACAGTATCCCAACTTCTTCTGGCCTGCAACTGCTTAGCTCATCGCAAAGGCTAAGGAGCAGGCAACTGCACAAAACCTGGCAGACATGCCTTCACTCGAAGACACCTGGTTTGTGGAAGACGTTTAAAAGCATGAGGGGGAGCTTTTGTGCTCCTTTGTGCTTTTGTGCTTCCTTTGTGCTTTTGAAAAGTCTCCCTCTTGATTAGCACGCCAATCCCGACACTGTGGCTGTCAAGCCACCTGTGTAGCAGACCATTTATTTGCACTGTAGACAGGCCATTGTGGTTGCACATGTGCACTGACTATGGACCGAGTATGTGCACTGGACATCAGGAGATCTCTTACTTAGAGAGGCAGTCATACCATTCAACTAGCAAAGAACAGCTATCAGAAGTAAACTGAATGAAAGCTGCACTTTTATCCACCTTCTCCCTTCCTGCTCCCCCCGTCAGTGCCCCAGGCTTGTTGTGTGACGCTTTATGTTGGTGCTTACACTAATAGTGCTTTTCGTATGTACGCAGCATATAGTGTCTTGTGGGTACCTGCTGTGGCTTTCAATGCACAAATGATAAATTATTGTTTCAATTTTTAATTCAAAATGATTTTTTAAAATTTATTGTTTTAGCCAAGTCTCATCTTGCAGCAATGACTGCTCAAAGAGCTGTCTTGCATCAAACTGTTCAATAATATTATGACACACATAACCTGAAACTAAAATAAGGACATTATGTATGTTTTACCTGGTAATAATCAATAATTTTAATTAATGTCTTCAGCATTTTATGGAACAACAGTTTAAGTAATTCAGAATACAAAGAAGGTAGTTCCAGTACTCATTTGGAGACATGATCATATTCAGCATTTGTACATTTAATTTTTTAAAAAAGTCTAGGTTTTATGGTTTCAGAACAAATCTGCTAAACACATATCTGCATTGCTTTGTTTACAATTACATATAGCAAGCCAAAAATACGTGTTCCAACTGACCAGTCTTATGGGAAACTAACTCTGGGATCCAAGTGCTAGCAATGCAGTGGTGACTGTCAGTGCAACTGCCTCAGGTGACACCGTCCTGTAAACAGGGCTAGACAAGATGAAAAAAATCTCTTAAAATTATCTATCTTCTTCCAACCATTTCTGGACTGTTCTTGACCAGTGACTGGTTCTGTTTGAAATACACCATTTGTAGAGTCTGCCTGTGAAGACTATTCCAGAGACTAACAGATGCACTTTTCCATAAAGTCTATTTTTTCCAGTCTAGTCTTTCCCCTGTATTAATTCTTCAGTTACTCCAAGGCTCTAGTGAGCTGCCAGAGAAAATAACAGCAGAAGTTCTGCAAGATGGAGAATGGAGAACTAAAGAAAAGGACACAGGGAAAGCTACTGTTTGTAGAAGGACTAAGTAAAGGAAGATTTTTCAGTGAAGGCAGCAGCCAAGTGTGCCATACTTATCATTCTGTCACCTTTTCTCTGCAAGTCACAAGTTGTTTTCTTTCTAGAGCTTCATTTCATTTACCTCAACAGTGAGAACAAGCAGAAGGTCTGGGATAATTTGACTCACAGAGCAATAAGGTATTTTCATACAGAATTTCCCCATGTCAGTGGGGATCGAGGCAATCAAGACCCAGCTGCAGTTAGCTACCAAGCCAAGCTTTTGGACAGAAAGGACCACTCGGCTCTACCAGTGGTTGTATCTACAGGGACAACAAGTAGCCAAGACTTTGACTGCCTCATTGTGCCTTGCTTACCTGAACACCAGTCCCAGGAACCAGCTTATTCTTATCCCAGACTCATTCTTTCAAAGTTTATTTCTTTTCTGGGTGCCATTTCAAAGTACTTTGTTTATTTTTAAGTCTTTGAACTTTTATGAGACTAATAAAGTAGTAGGAGTAAAGGCAGGAAAAATGGTTTCTTTATATACTATAATATCACAAACCACCTGGATGAACTTGATGCACAAAGAGATGTTAGATTGGCTGTGCCTACTCCTACAGGTTAAGTGCAATCATTTAAAGTCACATCCATATAAACCCAGTCTTCGGTTTTAGCCCATCCACCAAATCCCATCTGTTTGATATACTTTTATGACTGTCCTGGTTTCGGCTGGGATAGAGTTAATTTTCTTCCCAGTAGCTGGCATAATGCTTTGTTTTGGATTTAGTATGAGAACGATGCTGATAACACACTGATTTTTTAGTTGTTGCTAAGTAGTGCTTACACCAGTCAAAGACTTTTTCAGCTTCCCATGCTCTGCTGGGTGCACAAGAAGCTGGGAGGGAGCATAACCAGGACAGCTAAGCCAAACTGGCCGAAGGGCTATTCCGTACCATATGACGTCATGCTCGGTATATAAACTACGGGGAGTTGGCCGGGGGGGTAGCGATTGCTGCTTGGGGATGGTCTGGGCGTTGGTCGGTGGGTGGTGAGCAATTGCCTTGTGCATCACTTGCTTTGTATATTCTTTTATCATTATTATTATTATTCTTTTATAATTGTTGTTGTTGTTATTATTATTATTATTATTTTCTCTTCCTCTGCTGTCCTATTAAACTGCCTTTATCTCAACCCATGGGTTTTACTTTTTTTTTCTGATTCTCTCCCCCATCCCACTGTGGGGGGACAGAGGGTGAGTGAGCAGCTCTGTGGTGTTTAATTGCTGACTGAAGTTGAATCACAACAGTCCTTTTTGGCACCCAATGTGGGGCACGAAGTGTTGAGATAATGACAGATCTGACCAGAGTGTGTTAAAACAAATTTGTTATAAGCATTCATGATATTAGTTTAGTAGTCGCTGGTCAAAATGTTCATTTACTTGCTCTCAAAGTTTTTGTATTTGTTCTCAGAGTTGTGTTATGTAACACCTTACTTGCTGTATATACTGCTTATCAGTATTTATGTGCTGTTTATCACCTCTGGGAGTTGGATTAAGGTTATCACTTTGCTGTACTGTATAACACTGGCTTACCACATGGTAAAATTATTGGTCGTGAGATCAATCTGGTACTTGTACTCGGCATTGCCGTCACCTCTGTACTTCAGGAGCCATCTGTCGGAAATTATTAATAATTACACTTTTTACCTTTTCTCCTTGGAGAGCCAGCCTATGGGGGAGACACCTTCCTCCATCTTCCCCTTCTTCTCCAGCCTAATTACAATAGCTCTTGAGAATTTTTAATATCCTTGGGATGTTCAAACCAACATGTTCCTATTGCTATGTCTCCTGAATGTGTGGCAGGTCTTGCTTAGGGTTGAACAACTATTTAAGAATACTGAGGCTACTCAAACCCTGGCAACAGGCACTGCCGCTGAACCAGAGAACCAACCCGTGCTGGTATCAGTTACCCCCCCACACAAGAAGAAATCTTGGAAGGGAAAGTCAGCTTGCTTAGTAAACAATGAAGAAGCTTCTTTTTCCAGGAAAATTGCCATTCCAGTTTCCAGTGAGCTGTTCCCCAGACAGTGTAGAAGGGCTCATTTTACTTCCACTGATCTTAAAGGGACTTCTGATTCGCATTTACAAGAAGTGAGTAATGAATACTGTGACCAGGACCAGAGGGGCACTGCTTCCAGCCAGGTGGAGGAAAGGGACAACCGGGTTTGCTGG
>VYZW01030573.1:0-11946 GCA_013401315.1 Balaeniceps rex | reverse complement strand
TTTCGTTCGCCTCTCCACAGCCCCCACAAGGCGGTTCCAGCCTGGCCTGAGGGGCCGCGGCTCACAAACACGGCGCCGCGCCTGCCCTCCCCCCTCCCCCGACTCCTCTTCGGGGCGCTCCCCGACACCAGCACCCAGGGGCCTCCCGTTTGGAAGTGAGTTCCCGCCCCAAGTTAAGAAAGCGACAGCAGGGAGCGCGTTGCCTCCGCCGAGCTGAGGCGCGGAACGGGCCCTGTGAGATCGAGCGGCTGCCCGCCGGCAACCCCCCCGCCGGCAAGGAGCGGTGACCCGCCGCGGCGGGGGCGGGCTCGCCTGCCCGGGCAGCCACCCGCTGCAGTAACACCCTCCAGGCGCCGGGCGTGAGGAGCCGGGGCGAAGCGATCTGCCTCGACGCGCCGCGGGAGGGAGGATGCACCCGCCGGCAGCAGCTAGACTCTCCCTTTGAAAGCGTGAATGGTTATTTTTTAATTATGATTGTTGTTAGAAGCAAGGCTTTTGCAGGAGTTTCTAAGGGGCTCCCCCTCTCCGCCTCAGGCTCGCCACTTTCCACCCCTCCATCTCCTCCTCCCTCACCCAAGCCTCCCACCAGGGCTCCGCTCCGGCCGCCGCGGGGCTGTCCGGGCAGGTGGGTGGGAAGCGCTCCCGCTCCTACCCCTGACCCCCGCGGGCTTTAACTCCCCAGAGCCAGCCAGCCCCCCGCCCCAGCCCTCGAGGGAGACGAAGCGGAGCTCACACCGACCTGTGCGGGCATCGGCGGGGGAGCGGCCGCTGGTTTTCACGCGGGGCTTCGGGTGTTGAGGCGGCTGCGGGAGAGCCGCTTCCCTCCTCTCTGGCCGCTCTTCCCCTCGCTGCGCCGCATCTGATAAAGCGAAAGGGTAACGAAAGGAGGCGGGCAATTATAGACCAGAAGGTGGAAAGAAGGGGGGAAAAAAAGAGGCTTGAGCGATGCCTGAGATCCAGCCCTCCGCCCCCGAGCCCGACAGCCGCGGCGGGGGCGCGGCCAGGTGCGCGGGGCCGGGGCGGCCTCCGGGGCGGCCTCCGGGGCGGAGGGGGGATTTCAGGCAGCGTTACATACGCAGGTGCTGTGCTTTTCAGCGTCCTCTTTCTTCTGGGTTTGCCACCTTTTAACTCCTTTTCCTCTCCCCGAGGTTCCTCGTTCACTTCGTTTTAAATGATTTAGAAGGTGCCTACTCCGCAGTACGGCTTGGAATGCGAGTATCCCCCCGTGCCGGGTATTGCGATGTGTGGATTAATGATTCATCGGTGAAATATTTATATTAAAGTGTTCCAGCACTTGTCTGGCTTAGTATAAACCTTCATTAAAAGCGTCAAAAAAGTACATATGTACATTTTTGCCATATGCATAGACACTGCAATGGGGACATGAAATTGCAGAAGCTAGATTCATGTAGAAATATGACTTACCCTATGGTATTCCCTACTGAATTTACAATTAAGGCTGCTACTCACGAAGTTTATAAGTCCCGAGAATTTAAGAGGTGAATTAAAATATTCATTACAACATGCCTGGTCATCTGTATAAAATTACAAATGAAATCACTGAAGGACTGCAGTTAAGAAACAACAGGCATAGGCAAAACAGAGATGTGCATCCCTTTCTTAATGTAAGTAGGAGCCCCTTCTAGGGAAGGGGAAGGCAGCAAGTCTCAGGGAGATGACTGTGACTAAACTCTGTAAAGGGGGACCTTCTGTTGCTCAATAGGACTCTTGTCCAAAGTCACAGTGCACAGACATCTTTCCACTGAAACTGCAGAAGTGTTTGAGCTTTAGAGAAACTCTTTTAGTCCAGTCGTTTTCTATAGCAAAGGTTAAAAAGCATTCCTACATCTAAAAAGCATCTCCCAGCTCTAGAAATCTGGGAGATCCTGTCTTCTGCAGTTATTCTACTGTACTGCCAGCTGTGTGTGATGGCCAACACTTTGTACCAGTCAAGAAGAGAGTGGCTTGCAAGACTAACGATTCGTCTGAAGCAATAAGATGTTCAGCTCATTGATGCTAAATGTGATAAATTTTGTACCTTTTCAGACCCTAATTTATGTATTTAGCTAAACAATAATGTCCAGAAGACAAGGAAGCAGATGGATAGGTCTATTTGCAATGCCCTTGAAGGCTCAATAAATGTAGAGACATAAATCAGCCTAATCCATGAGTGCTTGCTGGCTCGTATTTCAGGGCAGGACAAGGAACAACCTGCCAAGGGGAGAGTCTGGCTCCCGCTCTCTCTTTCATTTCCCGGGTTTATAACGTAGTATGCAAAGTCCATGAGCACCATCCTGTGGCTGCATCTAGTCAGAGTGCTGGGGCCGACAGTAAAAAGTCTTGAGGATCCCACTGACCGATAAATAGATTCTGTAACTCTCCGCAGCCTTCAAATAACTTTATACTTTAATTTTTAATCACCTGTTTGCATCAGCAATGAAACTAATATTTTAAGTTTATGCAAAGTATATGCTTTCAAGGGTATTAAACTCAGCTGATTTTATTAATATCGGTTTATTTTCCTATTTATAATGCTATTTTTACACTATTTGTCCACTTTTTAGAGTGAATCATGCTTGTTACCATTGAGCTTTACTCAGTTTCCTCTGGAAAGCATGGTAGATCTCCTTGCATAATTACAAGGAAGAGCTCATGTTGTTCAAAAGTTCAAGCTAAAAGTTAAAAGGTAAAGCTTGCTTGAAAGAGTTTGTTTACAAAGTTGCACATCTGGAAATAGAGTAAGATCACAATATGCACAATATTAATGTACAAATGATTTACCAATGTTTCCTTCTTGTCTTCCTTCAAACACACACCCCCTCTGGAGTTTTGAGAAGAAATTTACTGAATGTGAATTGGCCCTATGAATTTACCTTCCACTATTTTGAATTGTAATTTCAAAAGAACAACTATGGTTTACAGCCACCACATTTTAGAAATATTCAAACCAATAAGATATTGACCATCCATTGCTTGGCTAGTATAGATTCCACGAAATTTCTATAAACAGGATTACATGGGAATGATATTGAAAATACAGCTGGAAACAATTCCACTAATCCAAGGCCAGTGCCACAAAAAACAGAATTAGTGCAAGCTGGTGAGCTCAAAGTGAACTGGGCTGAATATCTAATGGTACAATTGAACCAAGTGATGGGTCACCCACAGCAGTATTTGTGGGAACTGAACAGAAACCGAAACAATGGATATTTTGGGTGGCTGTGGGTAAGAATTATGCTGTAATTATCAGTCCTTGGCTTTTTAGAATATCTTCTGCTTTTTAGGATATACTTAGAATATATTTCTGACTTTTTCTGATATATTAATAAATGCAATGTTAGTTGTGGTGCCATTTTTCACAAGACTTTTGGGAAATAAGAATATCAAGTTTGGGTGATATTTTTAAATGGCAAATAATTAAAAACTAATCAAGTCTTGTATTCTTTTATTACAATGATGTTTTTAGAGGTGACTAGTGTTTTTGTATTCTAAACTAATATATCTTACAGAGAGATGTACATTTTTAAATGTCCTTTTTCCCCTAAAAGCATCCAAAAACTCCAGTCACATTCAAAGATTTTGACTGTGGATATCCATATTTGTGTGAGTCGAACTAGTCCCTAAGCCTAACAACAATTCCTAGAAATTTCTTTTTTTTTTTTGCTATTAAAAGAACTGAAGGACATGAAGACAGAGGTAATACTTGAGGTAAAGCATAGTTGACTTTTGCTTTAAATTTTGCAATTCTTATTAAATATGATGGTACATACAATGCTCTTTGGAAGGTAGTTTGCCAAGATCAGTCTGTCAACGCTTGCGATAATCAAGTAGTTTATGAAGTCATGTGCTGACAGATCGGAAACTGACTTAGGACTATGTTCTTCCCAAATAAAAAATGCGTAAAAAATATTTTGATGAAAAATGCAATAGTGATACACCATCTTTAACATATTAGCCATGCTTGCTTTTTAAATTTTCTTGTCTTCAGTAGTTAAAACAATTTCACAGTTATTTTGTGATATGTATATGCAGTGAAATGAATCCTGAAAAGGGTAGCTATTTTTTGTGAAATATTTTTTTTCTAGTGACTTTCTTTGTGCTACAGCTGTTTCTCTGTTATCAGCCCCACAAATGTGGCTTTTTACAGCTCTGTTTTTAGGCAGGAACTGCCAGAGAAGTCCAGCTTTGCTTCGTTATCGGTTGGCATGTTTGATGAGTCATTTTCATTTCCTTGATGCTTTTTAGAAGATTTCAGTGCTGTCAGCACTTTAGTGAGCTGCTACATTTATTCATCTGAAGTTTATTACACATAATGAGGTAAGTGAAAAGGATATGTAGGAAGCCAGATTGATGCCATGGCCATTGAAGTGTAACTGTTCATGTTTAGGGTTGGTCCTGCTCCTGCAAACATGCAGAAAAGGGAGCAAAATTGGGCAAAGGGAGCATAGGGAGATGGAAAAATACAAATATTTCTCGGTCATTTATTTTTCTGTTCATATCTTAGTATGAGGGTTCCAGAAGGTAATGGGAAGAATGACAAGTTTAGTGTTTCATAAAGTTAGTTTTCATTCTGCAGTCAAATTAGATCTCTTTAGATTTGTGAGGTGAGATTCATCTATCCTAGGTTTACACTTCAACATCTGAGCTAGTTGCTGAGCCCTTTTCTAGCCAATGCTGAGGAACAGACATAGCTGTATGAACCTGGAGACATGGCCAGGAGCTAAGCTCCCTCTCCTTAGCCTCTGACAAGTGTGGCTTATCCAGATCCATTTAGGGAGGGAGTTCAGCCACATGTTATAGTCCTTGAGCAGCAGGGAGGCTGAGTTCAGCCTGCTGAGAAACTGGAGCCCCAGCCGCTAATTCCTGCACCCACAGCCTCCTCACAGCTGCTGTGAAAAGGCAGTCCACTGGAGAAGTGACATTATCCTCTCTGACATGCATATGTACTCACAAGGTAGGAGCCCACCTTACCTCACTGGACAGGGAGGGCTCGTGTGCTCATTCTCCTTCAGGCTGCAAGGAACAGGAGGAGTTTCCTGGTCTCCTGCTGGGCAATGTTCTGGACCCACGAGCATTACACAAGATCACAGAATCATTGAGCTTGGAAAGCACCTCTGGAGATCCTCTAGTCCAACCCTCCCTGTTCAAGGAGGGTCAGCTAGAGCAGGATGGCCAGGGCCATGTCAAGTCGAGTTATGAGTATCTCCAAGAATGGAGACTCCACAACTTCTCTGGCCAACCTACTCCAGTGTTTGACCACCTTCACAGTTGAAAAAAAACCAAAACCACCAAAATTAACACCAATGTTTTCTTGTGTTCAGATGGAATTTCATGTGTTTCAATTTGTATCCATTTCCTTTCACCCTGTTGCTTGGTGCCAATGAGAAGAGTCTGGCTCCCTCTTCTTCATTCCCTCCTATACAGGTATTTATGTATATGGATAAGATCTCCCTGAGTCTTCTCTTCTCTAGGCTGAACAGTCCCAGCTCTCTCAGCCTCTCCTCTTTATGAAAGATGCTTCAAGCCCTTAATCATCTTCATGGCCCTTCACTGGACTCACTCCAATAAGTCCATGTCTCTCTTGTACTGAGGAGTCCAGCACTTGACCCAGCATCCAGATGCAGCCTAACCAGGACTAGAGTAGAATAGAGGGGAAGGATCACCTCCCTCAACCTGCTGGCAATGTGCTTCGCATGCAGGCCGGGAGGCTGTTGGCCTTCTTTGCTGCAAGGGCACATTGCTGGCTCATGGTCAACTTGTCCACCAGGACCCCCACGGCCTTTTCTGCAAAGCTGCTTTCCAGCCAGTCAGCCACCAGTGTGTACTAGTGCCTCGGGTCCAAGGGCAGGACCTCGCACTTCCCTTTGCTGAACTTCCTGAGGTTCCTGTTTCACCATTTCTCCAGCCTGCTGAGGACACTCTGAATGGCAGCACAACCCTCCGGTGTATCAGCCACTCCGCCTAGTTTTTTGCCATCTGCAAACTTGTTCAAGGTGCATTCTCCACCATCGACCAGTTCATTAATGAAGAGGTTAAACAGTACTGTCTCCAATCAACCCCTGGGGTACATCACTAGTGACTGACCTCCACTTGGACTTCATGCTGCTGATCACAACCCCTTGAGCCCATCAATTCAGCCAGTTTTCAATTCCCATCACTGTCCACTTATCTAGCCCATACTTCATCAGTGTGTCTACGAGAAAGTTATGGGAGAAAGCGTTACTAAAGTAAAGATAAACAACATTGCAGTCAAAATGCAAAATCCATAATCACTGCTCCCACTTGCTCCCAGACAGCATGCTAAGACTTCATCAACCGGCCCAAGAGAGCACTGCAATTGATGGGCAAATCCTGTGAGGCTGCTGGCACAGAGGCAGCAGCACCCTCAGCAAAGAAGACAGACCAGACTTTATGATGTTTGGATCTACCGGCAGCTGGAAATATGTAGGCACAAATAAGGCATTAGGCTGGCAAAAGTGAGTGCAGATTTCTTTTCACTGAATTACGCTGCTGTGCAGATTAAGTTGCAGCCCACCAATGGTACAATATAACGCAGTGAGGGTAGGGTTCCCCCCATTTTTTACTGAATAAGCAGAAGACCAACAGATTCTGGCTGTCTGTGCCAGAAGTAGTTTTCTTTGGAATGAAATCCAGGCTTAAATGAATTTTTAAACCCAGCAAGAGCTGGAAGCAATACCATGGTGGTCTCTGTAATATATACCTTGACTAATGAATACAAGAGATGCCTGGAACAAGGAAGAATTCCTTCCCAAATAACATGTATCTTAAGCTATTATCTAAAAGAAGCAGAGCTTCTTGGTTGTCTCCTACTGAGCTTCTTGTCTGCGCTCCTACCCTATACAATCTGGAATGCTATAATTACACATCTCTGGTCTGCCTCAATCTACTTTAAGCACTTTTCTAGTACAGGTGTCCGTGACAGTAAAATTCTTGACAAGAGGAGCAAGATTTGTTAAATGCTGTCCAATGATTGATTTTTCCAGCTGGTCGATTAATGCAAAACTATGAATTTTCAGTTTTTCTAATTTACAATTTTAAAAAAGTATGTCTGTTCATCAGACTGAAAAATAATTAGAGTTGTATCCTAGAATAATATCGCATGACAACACACAAGGGTTTTTTGCCGCTGAATAAACACCTGAACAAAACACACCTTTAAGACAGCAGTTCATATTGCTCACAAATTTTATTCATCTAAACTGTTTCCTTTGTTCAGTTTTAAACAGCCTGGTTCT
Organism: Balaeniceps rex; assembly: GCA_013401315.1. Classification (NCBI taxonomy): domain Eukaryota; kingdom Metazoa; phylum Chordata; class Aves; order Pelecaniformes; family Balaenicipitidae; genus Balaeniceps; species Balaeniceps rex. The sequence continues at coordinate 4,690 of VYZW01030573.1, read as the reverse complement.
CTTTGCTGCTTTTGTTTTAAGGGATTTGAAGTGGATGATGAGATTCAGAGATGGGTGCTTTGTTCCCCTGCACATTTTTAAGCATTACAATTGAAATTTTCAAGAACAGACTTAGTTTTCCAATATTTATATAAGCATATGTTAAACATATAAAGTGAGCTGTCCTCAAATAAAATATTGAATTGACCTTAGCGGAAATTTTACGAAAGAGAAATGGTACTGAGATTTGTATTTGCCGAAGAAAAAGCTATTATCATAAAAAATCATAGCCTGTGTTTCAGAGTAATTTCATACAAAAAGTGAATGGAGAAAGCCAAGAGAAATATGAATACTTTATTTGTTGCAAACAGCTCAGTAAAATTACCCCCACTCAAATACTCAAGAAATTCAGCATGCCTTCCATTTTTATATTTCATGGGCAGTTAAGCAGCTGAAATAACAGTCAGTTAATTTTTCCAATAAATATCAATTCTAAAAATCAGTATGCTGGAAATCTCACTTTATCAGGTACGAGGAGAATTTACAGTTTTAAACATTTTTTTCAGTTGTGAAGCAGTAACAGAGGGGGGCAGTCTTGGACAAAAATCCCTTTTGTGTATTAACCTCTATCTTTCTAGCTTCTGTGTATCCAAATTCAAGTACTGTGTCTGCTAAAAAAAAGGTCTTTAATAGTCCCCGTGCTTTGATCTACATTGTAATATTCGAGAAATGATCAGCTGTAAAGACCTGTATTACTCAGCTTCTGTGCAGCAGGGTTCCACTCAGCCAAAGCCAACTCATATAAAGCTCCTCTACAGAGAAGAAGGTGCTACCATGGGATGGCCTACAGTGCTGCTCAGGATTACTGCTAAAGTCGTAGAGTGGTACCTACACTGCAAGAGTGTGTGTGACTGTTGTCAATGAGCTGTCCCTAAGACTGAGATGGCCATTTGCTGTCTCAAGATTTGCCAAGAATTGTTAGGATAAAGAGAAGAAGGAGGCAAAGTTTTGGTTCTGCTCTGCATGTGTTGCAGAACTAGCTCTCCGTGTCACATATGCACCCAGTGCTTGGATACTTCCCATTGAACATGACTTAAGTGCCTTAAATATAAAGCCAAAAATAACAGGAAATTGCACAGGAGGAAATCAAGTGTATATACTAGCCTTAAACAAATAGCTGGCAGTAATTATGGTCCAAAGCGATTGATCTGATGACTTAAAGAATTATAGGGTATTGTGACAAAGAATGTGAAAGCTGTAAAAAGGAGAGGCAGTAGTCTACAACCACAAAAAGCAGATAACATCTCAAAAGCTTTGGGGTTAGACTTTTTTTTTTCCCCCTCACTCTCACACTCAGAGACTATATTTTATGCAGCTGTGCAAGTTTTTGCAGCATCTGGATCTTGCACTAAACATCACCTCAATCCACGTTCTTCACAAAACCCAGGTAAAAATAGGATGTTCAGCAACACTCCTTCCGTGATGCTACTCCATTTTCCAGTGTTTGTTCATTTAACTGTAGTGACTGACTTTTCATCTTAGGCTTTTTGACAAAAAGTACTGTAATCCGCATGTCATCTCTTTTTTTCCTGTTTCTCTAGATTATCACTGTTTGGGTCCTGTTGTAATCTTTAATTTACTGGTGGCATCCTTCATAAATGCTAGCTTAAATGTTCTTGTAATATTGGCACTGGCTTCAGTAATAACGTTCTTTATCTTATGCTTCGTAGAAAAAAGCTTGTCCAGGGCCTGTTTAAATTAGCACCGTGCTTAAGGTAAATCAGATTACAACAGGGCCCTGAGGAAAATAAAGCCTTGAAGAGCACAATGTTTCTTACAGCGCAATCTTCAGAGACACTGGTGGAATAGTAGATGTTCTTCACTATCTAGCACAAGCAAAATCTCTGTCCCAAGGTTTGCAGTCTTGGAAGAATAGCCAAAACATCTGCTTTAGGTCACTGGGCATTTTACAATGTTGATAATAATAATAATAGTAACAATAATTCAGCACATGGAAAGGAGTTACTGCTGTTCAGGACATCAGCCAATCTGTCCCTTCAAATACTAACAAGGTTTGAATTGGAGAATCAGTCCTTAAAATCTGGAAGCTCTGAATACTTTTGCACTGAGAAGCGAACATGCGAGTCCTTGTAGTAACAATCCGTATGTTCGTATTGCTTTTGCATATGCTGGTTCGTTAGAGCTAATATTAGCCTGTGTAAGAGACTGAGTATACAGACAATTAGACAGCAGATCAATTAAATCAAGATGGATCATGTTCCTGTTCTATCCTGTTCAATTCTTTTTTCCCGATGCCAGCCAAAGGAATAACTTGCCTCCCTGTCTCCCATATAGCACAGGTAACTCTCCATGGGGAAGTCACACTATTCTTTGACTGACATTAACCTTTGGAAAGCTCCCTCTCCCATCTTCCCTGCTCTCCATCATCATTCAGATTGCCAGCCTGGAAAGCCTACCTGGGAAGATGAATAGGAGGAGAGTGGGGTTTGGGGGCAATGAGCCTTCCTCAGTAAAATAATTCTTCACTGGACCTAAGATTTGCAAACTGTAGGAGTCTACAATGAGGACTTCAACCTAGGTATAGATGCTACATAGATGTATCTATGTATGTGATAAAAGTAACTTGATTGGGATTTGACCGTATTCCATTAAAATCAAGAGTGAAACTCATTGGTAGGGAAGAGGGAGCATAGGATCAGCTTATTTCAAAGAGAGCTATAAGAACCTCTGAAATTCAGTAAGCTTCAGGCTCAGCTCTCACACACAGCAGCTCTCCCTGGGCAGTTCCCCACCAGGTCATGCAGAGCCATCCAGATGTCTGTCCATTAGCTGCTTCTGTGCTGTATCAGTAAAAGAGGAACAGGCAGTAACGATGCGTTTTGTTACTGACATCAACTGCTAAGCATAAAGGTACATTTCCTAAAATCATGTTTCTGCCCTTCTCTACTGTCTGAAGTTCATTTTCTTTGCATTATATCTGCTGATAGTTTTAAAAACTTGGGTGGTTATTGCCTGCACTCTAAAGAAAAAAAGAAATAACTGGAAAAAGTGAAGAACAGCTTTGTTTCTCCAGCGTGCTGCGTTCTTTATATATTTTATCTTTTAAAAAAAATTCCACCCATGGCCTTTTGCCACATTCAGAAAGTATTACAACCACAAGACAGGGCAAGTAAGCTCAGATTACTATGCACATACTGATCATTTTCAAAAATTTTCCTCATAAAACTTATAAAATATTTCATGGTAGATAAAATTTTCTGAGCAGAGGAACAAACAGGTGAACACCGTAAGAGTGCAGTGCTGTGGTTTAGTTCTGGGTTCACAGGATTAGGTGAGATCCTAGTGTGCCACACTTAAAGTAACCCATTAAAATACGTGCCTGAACAAGACTTGGTGCTTTAATGATGCTGAATAACCACTTTGTATATCAGTAGAACAGCATAATTCTGTATTGGCAGTAGTCACAGTGAGCATCCGCTCTCTTTTTTGTTGTCTTTTTTTCCTAGAGTGATTTAGACAATCATCATAGTCAAATCTGTGCTTCTCACATTGAATAATATTTCATATTAAACCAAGGCTGCATTTGGTGGGCAAGTTCAGTTCAGATTTACAAAATAATTTCCTAAATATGAGTTGTCTTTTATTTTTCTGCTGTTAAAATCAACCTGCCAATAAAAGGTCAGACTGTTAATTTTGCTTTTACTCTTACAGTCAAGTGTCATTTTTGTACAGTTAATGGAATTATTCCCGATTTTCAACTGGGTACATAAAACAGAAGCTCACCATAAATAATTATATTCACTATTGTCATTTGCCTAACTGCATTCTCAAAGAATTTTCAACACTATTTGTTAAACTAGTGTTAATTTTCTTCACTTGCCTAGCGAGCATGTACGATTTATATGGCTTTCTATATGTGATTAATATCAGTAATAAAGCTAGAATTATTGATGGAGGTAAAATTAAACATCTGAACTCTTCATAATTCACAGTCTTTTTACATGACCGAAACCCACATATTACAGTTGTCATAGTTCAAAGGATGTTAACCTGTCATATTTACTTACAAATTCCCACTCATGTTATTTTACTAAAATGATTATATGGTATGTAGCAATACTCACTATTTAGCTATGATGTTATTCCTTTGAAAAGCCTGTGGGCTTCCCGATGCTTGCTTTTTAGCAATAGGCAGGAATGTGCCGGACAAATCAAGCCCTGAACTGAATGTGCTATTGAGGGTGTTTTGTATGACCGGCTTCTCTACGAACCACAGACTGTTTTTGTGGCTTTGCTTGGATAAACACGGCTCTCGCTGCACAGCGCAGGGCCGGTTGCACAAGGCAGCGTGCTGTTTGGCCTCCACATCCTCCCACACACCTGGGGACCAGGGCCTGATCCAGCCCTCAGCAAGATCAGCTGGCAGCCAAGGGAGCCTCTCCCTCGGAAAGGTTGGGAGGAAGGGGAGCTTGGAGAGGAGCCTGGAGAGGAGCCTGGAGAGGACTGTGGAGCTGAGGAGCTTGCAGGTTGACTGCACATGATGTGTACCTGGCTCACTGGTGACAAGAGCCTGCCAAACTGAACATACGGGGTTGCAAATAAGAAATTTACGGCTACCGAAGATTCAAAATACATTGTATTGGGTTTGCGCGGCAAGGTTTTGGTAGCCGGGGGGCTACAGGGGTGGCTT
>VYZW01030572.1:33175-44194 GCA_013401315.1 Balaeniceps rex | reverse complement strand
TCTGGGAGCTTACAGTGCTCCGATTCCCATCCTCCTTCTTTGACTTAATAGGCTGAGAGAGTTAAATATGTCCTGAAAACTGTCATTTGTACAACAGATGAATAGATTTTAGAAATTCTGCCCTGTTGCATAGCAACAGCCACCATTTAAAAAAAAAAAATTTCAAACGTACATAAAAAGATAGGAAACCAGTTAAACATTTAAATATTGAAGCTTTCTTCTAAGCAGTATCCTTTATTTCTTTGACTAAAATACTTATAAGAAAAGCTCCTTTTGACAGCTTTTAGATAATTTTAAAAATGGTAGCAATTCTATTTTTCTGGAGGCAAAGAAAGGAGGCTTGTAGGGGAGCTTGTCGGAGCCGTTGCTAGCAGTTTGTATACAAATGTCATGTGGGCTATTTTAACTCCCAATACTTCTCCAGTAGCCTCATGGGTGAAATTATTGTTTCAGTCAAGAGCTGCATCTTATTTTGCACATGGATGATCTGGAGCATATTTTAGGTCTTTCTGGAGGGTAGTTTATAATGACAGCATTAGAAACGTTATTCATCCTTAGGTTTCCATGTCTGTTTTTGTTGCAAGCCTTCTTCCACTTGAACAAATTTAAACACTTCCCCTAGTCTTCCTTTTCTGCAGTGTTCCTACAAAAGCTGGGGTTGTCTGCCTGCCTATGTCTTCCTCTGGATTGTAAAGGTTCCTTTTGGCTTTCCTCATTCATCAGAGCTTCTAATACATTTACCGTTTTGTCCACCTTACTTTTGGCTTCTGCTAATGTGACAGTACAGCAAAATGCGAAGTCTGCTTGACTGGTAACAGGACTATAATGACATATCACAGATCTACATAATAATGTGGAGTAACTTAGCTCCAGTTCACATAGCAGTGATCATAGATTACTGCCAAAGTTCAGAACCGGTCCAGCATCAGAAGGCTAATTAAGTTACCTTTTGAGTATAGCATCTGACTGATAAAATTGTATTTATTATTTTTATAGAGCTTATAGTGGAATTGTATATATTCCCCAAAATAAGTAAAGTGCTGATTAAATACTCATAATGATTTAGCTTAAAGCAAAACTGAAGATGTTCTGAATTAAAGCTGGCAATTTTTTACTCTAAACTGGTAATCCATCATAGTTGATACTTTTGTAAGCTATACAGGGGACTAGCCCTAGGCGTCTCTGAGTGCTGTCTCAAAGGTGATGATGCAGTGGCCAGCCTTCTCCACTAGAAGTTAAAACCACTCAGCATCTCAAGATTAGGCACTCTGTTACAGAAATCATCTCCAAAATATAAAGGCAAACTCTAAAAAAAAAAAAAAAAAAATCCACTTCTATTGGCACCCAGTTTGTAGCTCTTTACTTCTTCTTTTCCATAAATTTATGTCTGATTTTTTCCAATTCGTTACTTAAGAAGTAGCAGACTTTTCAGTTAACTGTTGGTTGAACCAGGCAATTTTAGGAGTTACTTTCACCCAGTCAGGTTTTTAATTTCACATGTCCCGTACTTCTAACATTACCTTGTAATCTAAAGTTTTGTTTGTTTTCAGCTTTACAAAAACACTCTCACCATTCAGTGTCAACATAACTTTCTATCATAGTAAATGTTTAACTATGTTATATGAATATTTAACCTGTCACGTGTTAAGAACTCTTTACCCTGAGAGGTATGTGCAATAAGTAAAAATAATAATGCAGCATTTTGGACAGAAAACATGCAAACAGCAAACCTTCAGCTACGTTGAAATGCCCTGTTGGACCGTGGCATTTTTGTCAAGCAGATCCAGTAATTTCTTTTTTTTTTCCCCTTTTGAAATGTTATTTACTGACTTTCTATCCCTTCATCCTGCCTGATGTGCTTGCAGTACAAAAGGGCTTTCTGCACCTGCATATTTACCCTCCCACAATTTCCTGAGATCTCTGTGGACATTTTTTATATTAATCTGGATTATAGGGATGGCATGCCAAGCAAATGGAGGCGGCAGCACACTAGTTATTTTTACAGGATGGAGTATTATATTTCTGTTGGTAGACATCTTCAAAGCCTTACCTCAAATATATAAATTTTAAAAACTTACCCCTGTCCCCACCCCCCAGATATGCCACTTCTTTCTGCTTTGCAGCCAGAGAGTTTTATTGCTGGATAGTTCTTTGTGTGCTTTGGTTCCCTGGAGCAGAGGCCCGTTCTAACACATGGTGTGGCAGACATTCAGCATTAAAAATCTGTCGTTTTTTCCCCCCACAAATGCTTCCATGAACCTTTGCAGGGTGACAGCTTGTGGCCACTTGGTGCTTTTGTTGGAACGTGCACTCCATTTGACCCTGTCCCAGCGTTAATAGGATTGTAAAGGCTGACTCCTGCATGACCTCTTCTTGCAAACAACCCTAACCCTTCCCCTTCCTCAACTGTTCTGTACAACAGAGCTGAGAAGTGTTGCTCCCAAGGCAGTCTGGAGTCGCAGTTCATGTTGCAGACGAAAGCAATTGGAAAAATCACTGGAAAAAAAGTCAGCATGGGGCCACCTGTCCTTAAATAGTCCTGACTGTGAGAACAGTGGGCATTTGTTCACTTCTTTAGAGGGAGCTGGTCTTAAATGCCTGTATGCAGACAAAAAATTACAAATTTTCTTTCCAAGGAAGGCCTCTACTGAACAGGAGGCAGGTATTTATGTACTCGTCTGACTTTTTAGGTGCTGTTTTGTTTTCTTCAGAGGAAAAAAAAGGGTGACTGGGGTACAACTGGAATTGATGGTGGTTTAGGTGAATAACGTTAATCCCATTGAGTGCTAAATCAACATATAAAGTAATGGAAGTTCTAACTCTAGACTAAAGGAATTGGAATTCACTCTTTTAGTCTCCCTCTGAAGTCTCTTTAGAACTAACTTTTAATCTCATTACCGTATATTACTTCTGGCCTTAACTCAAACCAGTTTATAATAAAGTCTGTGTTTTGTGTTCACCATGGTGGCAGGATTAAATTTAAATTAAATTCTTATAGTCTAATGTCTTTACAACTTATAAATACTAATCCAAAAAAGCTTGTGTGTAAAATAGGTGAATGGGCTTACTCGCTTGATTCCCCCATGCTTACCTGTAATCTTTCTTATACCTGCCCCTTGCAGCTTTGTTATTCACTTTCCACTGTGGGAACTGAGAAAATTTTGCCACTGGCCTGCTTTGTTTGCTTACTTTTATACTAGTGTCACTAAGGGGCTGGGTTAAGTATTTTGACCTGCTTCAGGCATCAAAAGGTTCTTTTTTCCTTTCTAAAGCAAAGATTGGCTTTTCACACTGAACAGCCACACCTTTCACTCTTCCAGTAATCTGTCTTTAGCATGCCTCTCCCATGAAGAACTCCTGAAAGAACTTGCCTGACTTTGCCCTGGGGGCAAGCGAGGGGAAGGGGTGGAGGAGAAAACCCTTACGCCATTGGCAAGCAAAATACATGAACGCTTTTGAGGCTGTAGGGTTTAGCCTCCTGTTCTCATGATATGCAAAACGCTGCCAGGATTATGGGATACACTGGAATGCATTTCCTCGGAGGACCAACTGTGAGTTAGTACTACCAGGCTTTATAAATACATGGGGTTAAAACTGACATGCTTCAGTGGATTATCTACACTTTGTACTTCCTAAAACTATGCAGGAACTTTCAGTATTGGGTGCAGAAAGGCTTTCTCTGTTTGAACAAAGGTAGCAGTCTGTGCAATTACAGATACCAACTCAAACTGAGCAACTTTTGTTTCACTGGACTAGGAAGGAGGTTGAAAGGGGGAATGAACTGTGTTGACCTACCAACTACTCCCTATCTCTGCTGATCTGTGGCGAGGAGTTGTGGTTGATTTGTGCGGGCAGCAATAATGAGATCAGGCAGGAAGGGCACTTTCGTGTCTCTCTGCAACACTTTAATCTTTCAGTGTCTTCAAATTGAGACAGAGAATTGCTTCATGAATCGTAAAATGCAGAAAATTTTGGAATGGAAGTTATATCTGCTAATCACTATGCACATGGTATTGGAAAAGACTAAGAGTGAACAATTCTGTACTAAAATGCAACCCAGATAATCCAAGGGGAGTGTCAAGAAATGGCACATGTTCAGTCTCAGAAATGCTTTTGTTGTGGGACACCTTTCCAGTGCTGGTCTAGTTCACTGGAGGGATAAAGTCTAGCACAGAGGGTTTGCTGAAGATACAGTGCCAAATTAATTGACGATGTAAAAGGGCAACATTCCTTTGCTGCTGTTCTTGAATTGTTTGGTCCGATTTTATTGCTAGCACAAGTTAAATAGCCTTGTAAATGATGTAAAATCAGCTCTAACCTCATCTCCTGCACCAATAATACACTTAAGACTCTGGAAGCATAGATCATGTGTGTATATTGTGGTTGATAGCAGCTTCAGTCTAGACCAGTTTATATAAATTAGTGGCTTTATCTGATTTTGTGGCGGTCGAAAACACAACTCTTACACACTTGTGTTACAGTGAAAATGGGGATTTAAACCTGCAGTCAGGTTTGGGGCTTTTGGCAACTAGCCAGTGCAGGCCTCTATTAGAAGTCTTGCCTTAGCACAACAGCAGCTAAAACCTTCCTTTTGACTCCCCTCCGACCTCAGGGCATGTCTCATTAGCAGATTAAGTCCAGAGTTAAACGAGTCCTCTGGGAGTGGAGGATGCAGAGTCTACTGAGCCTGCCACTCTAGCTGAAATGATTTTCCTAAGGCCAGATAAGGAGTTCTGTGACTTGCCAGAGGGGAGGAGATCTAGAGATAAGGTTTGTTTTGCAAAAATCTGCTCTGAATAAATCCTGGGAAAATCTGCACTAAACTGTGATGTCACAGCCCTTACCTACTTTAAAGTTAATTAAGAGGAGGGTGTGTTAAGTTCCTCTGTCATCATAAATCTAGGCTTCCGTGTGTCCGATGGTAGGAAGACTCCTGCCCTGCTGCTGCCCGGGCTCTCGCCGCTCTGGCGAGCAGCCTGGAGCATAAGCGATTCCTTTAGCATTCCACCTGCCTCCCCGACTGCCAACCGCTGGGGTCACCCGGAGGTAACCACGGGGCAGGAAGCCTCCAGGAGCAGGCCTGCCTCAGCGGGATTAACCGCCTCACTGGGCTGTTGCCCTCGACAATTTTCTGGTCAGTAACTTTTTGAAAGGAGAGCGTGTCTAGTGCATAGGGAGGGGCAGGCAGGAGAGGATGACGAGGGAGGAAGGGGGAGAAGAAATAGTGGCTGGATTCTTTCCAGGGCGGAAAACTGTCTGTCCAAGAACTTCTCCAAAACACAAATTAAATATTCCTCTATCCACCATTAAATTACCGTGGATGGGTGGCTGTGCAACATCCTGACAGGCTGTGTAATAAGGAACACCGTGTCTCTCTTCTCCTTTATTCCTCTGCATTTTCCTCTGTCCCAGACAGGAACTTCTGCGTCTGTAAGAGTCATTCTCTCCAGGACTTAGCCTCCAGTTGGGACACACACACTGCCAATTTAGAATTAAACTTTAAAAAGCAAAGGGGACACAGGCCAGACTCTGAGACCCATGTCTACATTTTGAAAATTGTGCTTCCTAGTAAAATGGACCACTTCCTAAACTGCATGTTGTGGTTTAACCCGGCAGGCAGCTAAATACCACACAGCCGTTTGCTCACTCCCCCCCTTCCCCAGTGGGATGGGGGAAGAGAATCAGAAAAAAAGGGGGGGGAAAAAAAGTAAAATTTGTGGGTTGAGATAAAGACAGTTTAATAGGACAAAAAAGGAAGGGAAAATACTACTAATACTACTACTACTAATATATACAAAACAAGTGATGCACAATGCAATTGCTCACCACCCACTGACCGACGCCCAGCCAGTTCCCTAGCAGTGGTACCCCCCCGGCCAACTCCCCCAGTTTATATACTGAGCATGACATCATATGGTATGGAATAGCCCTTTGGCCAGTTTGGGTCAGCTGTCCTGGCTCTGCCCCCTGCCAGCTTCTTGCTGGCAGGGCCTCAGAAGCTGAAAAAGTCCTTGACTAGTCTAAGCACTACTTAGCGACAACTAAAACATCAGTGTGTTATCAACATTATTCTCATACTAAATCCAAAACACAGCACTATACCAGCTACTAGAAGGAAAAACACAGGGCCAGGCCTACAATCATTCATCAGTTCAACAGTGAGGAGAAGTTTTTGTTCAGGAGCATTGAGAACATGCATGATTATCCCTGACTCTTAAGCTGTCTTGTGGAATGATTTAGTGAGAATGTTACAAATAACACAACCTTATGAGTGCCAAACAGCAAATTGTCAAATTGCAGATTCTGCAGAAGGAGGTGAATTCAGGAGAGCAGAAGAGCAACGAGTAGGTTTGTAGAAATCTCAGGAGGCAATAGTAGAGTAAGGACCTAGAAAAGAAGAGAGAAGTATTACCTACACAGAAACACTAAGCCAAAGCCCTCTGTAAAGACAGAGTTCAGGAGCAACAGAAGCCTCAACTATGAGGCTAATGCGGCAACTAAAAGTCTTGTCTCTCCTTAAGATCTGATATCCTAGGAGGCCAGAGGGAAGCCCATGCCAATTTAATTTGGCCAGATGTAAGAGAGAAATTGAAAGTCTCATATGATCTTGTAGGAGCAGTCAAGCTTGAATTTGGACCAAAAGCACGTTGTATTGAGTTTTGAGTTTTATCCATCTGCACAAAGTAGCAGAAATGACGGCAGGAAACCTTGCTTCCCACTGTGTCGTTAGGGAACTTTCACCCCTCATGAAAGAATGGTCTTTTCTTTACTGCTTTTCTCTTACGCAGGCTGAAGCCTTCACCTGAGTGTGAACAGTATCAAGAACACAAAAACTTCCCATGGAAAACAATCAGTGCTGAAGTTAATGCTGTCAGCAGGATAACCAGCAAATTCTGTGCTCCCCAGATGGCCCAGATTTTAATGGGGTCACCTTGCATGACTTGCCTGTAGGATATTAAGGGTCTCAAAGTAACTGTTGGGGCATAAAAAATGTTATGTCCAAGAGTTGCATCACAGACAGATGTTCCTTTGACAGGTCGTCCTTTGCTTAACTATTCTTCCATGTATATTTCCTGACATTCAATGCATCAGTGGCAACTCTTGGGAATAGGAGGCTATATGGATGTTTGAAACAGATTAAAGTGAAGAGTGAGTGATCTACTTTTTATTTTGCAATAGCAGTGTGAAACCCTAGAGCGCTAGGTATGTGAGGTCAGTTTCTTGCTTTATTCCCCTTGTCTGACCCCTTATTTCTCTTTCTCTCCTCTTCCTCTCCTACCTTCCATCATTCTTCAACTTGTCAGTTAATTTTTTAGTGTCTGCATTTGACTGATCCAATCCTGCTAAGAGGCTGAGGTTCACACTGACGCAAACTCTGCAGGCATCAAACTTGACGCTTACAGTTGACATTTAGCAGTGTTTTTTTTCTCCCCTTTCCACAGAGATGTAAGTTGTGAAAGAGAGAGCAAGTAAGTCTGTATGTTTATAGTTGAACAATATTTCGTAAATATTTCCTGAAAGCTTGTGAAATTTCTCACATGTTCTTTATTTCCCTTCAAGTCTGCAGAGTAGGCATAAGAAATATCACCCAGTCTAGCTCTGAGTTCAGAAGCGAGTAAATAGCCATCAGTTTTACAAGCTTTGTGTAGATGCCAAAGCCTATGGCCAAGGGTGATATGCTGAGACTTTCAAAGACAGGCCAATACACAAGCCACACTTTTAGCCCTATGCTTTCTTACAGTTTTTAAGTCTGGTCACAGGTTTTTCCTTGAAAATTACTTCTCCTGAGATAAGATTTCCCATGAAGTGGCTCTGGCATATTTATCCATGCTCTGAAGTTTCTGGTTAACCAACTCGTTAGTCCTTTGGTGATTTTGAGAATATAAGTCTATTAATCTGTGTGTGTGATGTGCCAATGATTTATAAATGGGATCAATTATAAATTTAACTCATTTTGGAAATGGTTGAAGACCCAGGTACCTCTGCATTTTAGCCTTGCTTAGTTGCACTGGAAGAGCTCTTTGACCCTGCCAGAGATTAGTTTTAGTACCAGTTATGAGATAAGCTTAACTAGTCCTTAAAAATAAGCATGTTAAAGCTCTCTGCAAGAGATTTGTTGTGGGGAGGGAATACCGCAGGTCCTAAATTTTTATGTTTATCTTGCTGTTACTAAGTTAATTGAGTGATATAATTTAGACTTTTTTTTCCTGTTCTTTCAACTTTTTGAAAACTCAAAGATTATTAAATCTTTAACGTTTAAGTGTGCTTATTTTTAACCATTAAAAAATCAATATACCAGTCAGATTCATACTAATACACAGTGGTATGGGAAGCAACTGTAATCCTGGATCACAGGTGATAAGGCCACTGCTTGGAAATAGCACCGTTCTGAGAGCAACAAAGCTGTTTCCATTTTCAAAGCCCATTTTCCCAGTCCCCTGATCAGAATAAACCTGCATTTGACTATGTGAATGTCCTCATTTTTTAGCACTAAGTAGTAATTTTGCATTATCAATAGCAACCTTTTCTTCTTTCTCTTTTGGATCTTGCTGTGTACTGACAGAGCAGTCAGCCAATTTCAGTAGCATACTCCATTCAGTAATTTATTCTTTGCAGAATGACAAGTGACTCACCATTCATAACATGATGAATGCTGGGAAGACTTAGCTTGAAGAGCAAAAAGGATAGATCGATTCATACATAGATGTCTTAGGTAACAGAGAGATGAAATTATATTCCTTCCAGTAGCCTTAAAAGAAATAGAAAATAAGGTTATATACTAGGAAAACAACATTTTGGTTAAATCTGTTTAGCTGTAGATTAATGTTTGAAAGACAGTGGTGGAAGCACCGTCTCATACTTGAGACTAATATTGTTGTCTCACTAGGAAAAATCATACTGGATAAAGCCCCACAAAGAAAGTTAATGAACCTGGTAACTTTTCAAGTTATTTCTATTTCTGACCTCCATGATGGTGTAGAAATACAGCTAGGGTTGCACTGGTTATGTCTTCATTATATAGCAAATCCATGCTATATGATATTCAGAATTGTTCTTTGTACAAGAAGTGTCATATCATTTTTACTGTGTTAAATGGGAGTGACAAGCGAAATCTTGCATATATTAATCGCAAAATAAATTCATGCTTGAAATTTCTCACTTTAAATGTCTGTATTAGGATGAACCTCTTGTTTGAAACGCACCTAGGACACCGGCCTGCAAACAGCATTGCAAATAGTTACATATGATATGCTGAAAAAACACATTTTACTGCAGAGCAGATACTATCTCCAAATGTAGAATAAGACGTACATAACATACCAGATATACAGGAAGGTCTGTGATTTTTAGAATAAATTTATCTTTCTCTCTGTGCAAAAGCATGGATAGATTTGAAATTTCACAATACAGAAAATTTGCCAAGTGTTTCATATATTTGTCAAGTTAGGCTAAAGATCTGATTTTTTGTGTTAGCTATTGTGTTGCTTGTAAAGAACCTGTAAATAGAGTATCAGCAGTGGGATACAGCTACCACCACGATACTCAAGTCCCATCCCCATGTAACAGAAAAGCATTGTTAGTCTTAAATGAAACAATGCAACAGGGCTGGCAGTGAAATGACATCAAAGATGTTCATCAAATTGTTGAAGTTAGAAGCATGTTTTAATTATTTTAGATTTGAAGCAGAAGCAGTTTGACTCTAACAAAAGTTTCTTGCTGCAGATCATCCTGTGGGGTCGAACTGAGAAATGCCTGAAGGAGACCACAGAGGAAATCAGGATGATGGGGACAGAATGCCATTATTTCATTTGTGATGTAGGAAATCGAGAGGAGGTCTATCGGCAAGCCAAAGCTGTGCGGGAAAAGGTTAGTGTCTGTGGAAACACTGTTTGTGGGCAGAATTTAGTAACGACTCATATTTGATGGGGAAAAAAAAAATATTGGCAAATTGGGAAAAAAGAAGGGTGACCATCCAGATTATGTTGTATGAAGTCTAGCTACCTGTTTTAAGTGATCCAGAAGGATTACAGATTACAAGGCCTATAGGCAAGAATGTCAAAAGCTATGAAAATAATAACATATTTAGGCAATAATAGATATTCAGATACAATGGTGACTGCTGATTCATGAGGAGGGAGATTAGTTGTAACAAGTCACTTGCTTTTTTTGCAGGTGGGTGATATCACTATCCTGGTGAACAATGCTGCTGTGGTCCATGGTAAGAGCCTGATGGACAGCGATGATGATGCACTGCTCAAATCACAACATATAAACACCCTGGGACAGTTCTGGGTAAGAGAAGTTCTTGTATCACATGTATTCAGAATTGGGAATGAGAGTGACAGATTACAGCCAGTAAACGCTTGTCTGCTACTAGGTCTTTCTAAATGATGCTTCATAAAATCAGTCTGACGTGAAAAGGAGACACAAAAAACAATGTGAGGGGCAAAGGGCAGAGGAAAGAAGTCTAAAAAAATTTAATTTTCCCAGTAGTAACACAGTATTTGATGCTCTTGTATCCCCATTCTGTGATTTCCAGTAAAACATTTGATTTCTTTTGAGAAAACCTGAGCTCAGAGAGGATAGTTTTCTGCACAGTGATGTGTATGGAACATCAGAGGAGCGTGAGACTACATTGCTCAAGGAAGGAAGCTAGTGTGAAACTCATGCCATTTTGAATTAGATAATAGTAATAAAAAAGAGCTGCTTGTTATTTATCATTTTGTTGAAGACTTAATCCTCTACAAGAAGTTCTTAAACATACAAAGCATTCTGTTCATGGCCTTCATCTGTAGGCACAACTTGCTTATGTGCTAGGAAAGATTTTGTTTTGTTTCTACATAAACTTTGCCTGTTTAGAATCTTTCAGAAAATGACAAAGGAACAAGGTACTCTCCCACTCCTTTCCTAGCATAATGAACAGCACAGTTTGGCTTGTTGTCTCTGTGTCACCTTATTTTTTTCAACAACTATTGTTTTTGTTGTATCTCTGCTGAGCAAACTTTTTTTTTAAAACTC
>VYZW01030572.1:7765-20444 GCA_013401315.1 Balaeniceps rex | reverse complement strand
TAAAACCAAGGAAGGGTCGGTTTGACTCACCACTCACTTTTTCCTAGCCAGCTGGAAAGGTCATCCATCATGCCTAGGTATTACAAGGACACGTGGTTCTCTGGCTTGTGTTAGTAATCATCCTGACCTAGTGCTACTAAGTAGATGTGGTTCAGTTTCCTGTTTTTTTCTTACGCAAAAGCATTTTTTTTAATTTGAATTGTATTTATCTGAAAGAGTTGCCTCTGTATTGCACAGGCTTTTCACAGATGGGCATCCTAGGCATGAAATTTCCCTGTCTATGTTAATCGAATGATAATGAAAAGAATACAAAAGTGAAAAGTCGCTGTTTGACATCTTCCCCAAGCATCTTCTTCCCCAAGCAATGTGGAATTAATGTAGAGGGACACTGTTGGAATATCAATGCCTTAAATCTAGACATCTCAGAAGCCTGCTGGCTTCTGTATGAAAATGACCCTGGCTTCCAAAATTGCCTTTAGGTGCCTGAGAGTAGCCTACGTGACTCCCAGAAGTCCTGCCTTAGATTTGACCCCTGACTGGTTCCTTCCCTTGAACCACCATGTGCAAACATTGGGCATCATGAATACATTAACTGAAACGTTTCTTCATCTCCCTTTTTAGCATCAGGCACTTTGGAGCATAGCCACCAGCTGCTGCTTCTGCTTTGGGCATAGCTATTGATCTGATGAGTGTTCCCAGATACTGTTCTGGCACATTTCAGTATTAACATTAGTGGTAAGAAAAGGAGGCAATTCATTGCTATCTTTCCCAGGAAAGTCAACTATTAGTGACTTTATGCAGAGAGAGGAGTGAAATAAATGCAGAGGTGATACAGTTTTTGGAATATTTTGGCTATATGAAAAATGCTCTTGTATGGAATCAGGGTTTATAATAATAAGGGCTCATCTCAGAAGAATGTTAACAGAAGATGGAAATGGTCATAATGGAAAACAAGTGATACCCAAACACACGGTTCCTCTTCCTGGAGCCTGCTGGGAATGCTGATTTCATGCCGACATGCCTTAGCGCAGTCAGTTCACTCGCGTGGTCATTATACCCCCTGCAACTTTGTCTATTACAAGTAATAGCAGAGGTGACGAGCTCATTGTCTCTGCTCTCTCAACTGCTGAATGCAGCAAAATAAGAGCTTTTTTTTTAAAAAAATCCATCCATCAGAGAACATTGGTTCTTTGGTTCAGTGTCAGCCTTAGATAATGGAGAAGACTCTCTCAGGTAGCAGAAAGAGAAGACACAGCATCTCCTAGCTCATTCCTTGAGGTCTCAGGCCACATTTCTCCTTGTTAATAATAAAGTGGGAAGAATATGATTGATTCAAATCAGCAATAGGATTACACAGAATCACAAATCAGTTTGTGAGTTATTGCTTGGCTTTCTTTTCCCCAGCAATAAAACACCTTGTGGTCTCTTCTGGACTCCCATCAGGGCTGCAAATTCATGGAGAATACTTGCAGAGCTGGGCAGTATTTTGTTACTATGCTAGGGGCTATGCAAAGGACAGTAGACAGACAGACACCAGCAAGCAATATTGTGTGTGCTTTGGTGGCTGAATAGTCTGTAACTTTCAATATTCTAATATTCTTGAATATTCAGTATTGGCAATCTGACATGTTTCTCAACTGTCTGCTATTGCAAAAAAAACTTCTTCACCCACATCAACTATTATAATACTTTTGAACCCTAAAACACATTCAGCTTCTCTGTGGTCCTGTTGGCATAGCTGAGGTTTAACAGGCATGTTAATCAAATGAAATATAGCCTTGAATTTCTTTAGGAGGGATCTGATGCTGACACAGAAAAATAATTAAAAAAAGTGTTGATGTCCTGCAGCAAAAGTTGCTACATACGTTAAAAACCAAAGAAGTCATGTACAAACAGCTGCTTTTAATCATTCAATAGAATGCTCTGCTTCCATCATTACAGGGTTATAGCATTGAGCCTTCTGACCTCATTTTGATTGTTTTAAACATTCAGAGTCAACGCATCTTCATTCTAGTTTTAAAAATAGGTTTCCCGATACACATCCCCCCTGTTAAATTACAGAATTGCAAGTTTTATGTAAAAACTATAATTGGTTTTTTAGTTCAGACAAGTACTCCTCACAGCTCTCATTCCCTACATCAATTAAGAAAATAATCTTAATTCTTTCCACCTCTTAAGCCCAGTATTTAGGAGCACTGACGCTTTCTGGCTGGAGATGTCATGTTTCCTGTGATGCAATCTGACAGGTAGCGTTGCAATCTTCAGTACTTCCCTTTAAAAACCTCTCCATATTGTCAGTCAGATTTGCCAATGGCTCCTAATGGCACACAATAGAGGAAGTTATATTCTGTCTTTCTTCTTCAGTGAACCGAGTTCTCGCAAATGAACTCTGAGAGAAGACCTTCTTTTGAATGAGCCACAGGAGCCATGCTGAGTTTATTTTAGTTGGGTTTATATTAGGTCTGATTTTTGCTGATCTCTTCATTTTTCATCATTTTGCCTGTCTCTTCCAATTGTTCCTGTTGGGGAGGACTGTGTTTTGAGAGTTTCTGAGCCAGAATGCTGTGCATGCAGATTATTCATCTCTTTGCCTTCCCTTCAGGCATTCTCTCACCTGTGTGTGCCTGTCCCCACACCTTCTCATACATTAACACTGCGAACAGCCCTAAATGTCTTTGAGATCAGCATTTCCTTTAAAGCATTAAGTGTACCAGAAGCCCAGAGAGCTAGCATTACTGCTGCCTAATGAGTTGATAACTGCATATTCTTTTTAACGCCTACAGTATTTGAATTTGAACTGGGAAGGACTGTTAGGTAGTGGTTGGCCAGAACTCACTTTATGGTTAAAGGGGGAATCATAAGCTAAAAGTCAAGCAATGGAAGAAGGAAGGTTTGCTGAAATGGGCATGAAAAATCCAGAGGGTGCAAACGGTAGGTTTAGGTGCAACATCCCCACTTTCTGGGACAAAGAATTGAACTGTAGATCTGTTGGCATTTATAGATCAGTACTGAAGTAGAAAATAAACACACAGGAAAGCACATGAAGCCTTTCTATCTGTCTGAATAATGGAAATATGGTGCAAGCCCTGAATTGCAGAGTACCCAGCACTGCTGTTTGATTTCTTCTGATAATTTACCATTCAGGAGTACCTAAAAAGTGTCCTTTTGCAGTATAAAGTACATACCGTGTTGGATATGCTTTAAGGCTGGATGAGGAACTTGTATTCTCGTGATCTCCATTATAGCTAGCAGTAGTTTGACACGGGCAATTCTTGACGTAAAATTAGCCTGTTTTCTTTCAATGGATTCTTTTAAATAGACTTCTTTCAAATGTTCATTTATCAAATACTTTATATACTTGATGGTTCTCGGCCAACGATTTGCTTGCAAGCTATTCACCATTAACTACCACTTTGAGTGTTTGCCATTCATTAATGTATAGTTTTCCTGTCGAACTGGCCATCCAAATGACATGGTGGCTTTGCTTTCCCCTGGCTGGATGCCTTCCAATCCCACAGAAAGCTTTCTAGGGGCTCCAGTATGTCTGATGATGACTGTGAGATGGCTTCTGGCAACAATATTAATGCAAATGCATACTTGAATGTGTTCTCATGACATATTCCAATCTTGTGATCAAAAACGCACTTATAGACATTTTCAAGGGGAAAAAAACTAACTTGGGATACTGTCAAAAGTGCATTTGCCTTTACTTATAGCAGCAAATTTTCACAGTTCGTTTTTGTTTCCTTCACTGGATTCACCTCTCTCTCAGCCTCAGATTGTCAGGGAAAAAAAAAATCACACTGTGCTGATCCTGGAAATAGTTAATTAATATAAAAGTTACCTCCTGACATCAGGGCATGGCATATTTCCATACGAGGGGAATGGCATTATGATTTTTGGGATTTGTTTTGCTGCATACTCACCCCTAGTCATTTTAGAAAATAAAATCACAAGTGGAATAAAGTTGTACTGCCACTTAAATTTGGAAAGTGAGCAAATGTAGAAAAAGAGCAGAATGTCTGAATGCACTGAGAACACAAGTGCATTGCTGCTGAGCATAATTCAGTTCACCTGATGTTCATAGTCTCCCTCTTCACGCTGACTTCTGAGTATAGATTTGAAACTCCTCTATCAAAACTGCAAGTATAGTATTTTGACATACACCTTTGCAAACCTTGCCCTACCAGAGCATTTCAGTTTCTATTATATACGTAGGGCAAGTGTGAAACAGAAAACTGTACGGTCTTGGCTGGTGTCACAGAATGAGACGATATATGATTGCACTGATGCTATAGCCCTTAGGGTCAACCTAAAGCCTTTGCGCGATAGCAGCCTAGATCGTAAGGTCCTGGCCTGCAGTTCAGAGGCAAGTGCTGCCGCTGCTAAGACAAGCACCGCAAAATACAGCATTTGCCCGTGAACTGTTGCTTACTTAGTTATGTCGCTCTGTATAGACAAACCCTACTGGCAAATTTGTAATTGGGTTTTCACACTTGTACTTGACCCTTTGGATTAGATTACAGCTTCCTCTCAATGCCATAACTGCAATATTTCCATGCCTTAAAACAAAACAAGGCTTGAAAACCTGGCCCTTTGGCTCACCGAGGTGTGTTTTGGGGCAGGGGGAGGATATCTGCTGTGCTAAATTGGCCTAGAAATGCAAAGGCTCTGAGGATTTAATCGCAGAAATGTTTGCTTGGGGGCACTCACTTCTTGGGACTTTTAGCAAACGTAGCCTTTGTTTGCATTTTTCTGTGGTATGTGTTTACTGTATATTTGTGCTGCACATGCTGTGAGAAATAAGCCATTGTGTTGGTATTTTTTTCCTTTCTCTTGCTTTCATTTTTTTTAACCCCCCTTCAAAATCCTTCCAATTCCTTTCATTATTTGATGTTAACAGGACAAAAGAAATAAATACTTGAAAGAAGATACAAGCTGTGTTTCTGTTTTACTTTGGAGCTGCTGTGGTAACTGAATACCAGTCTGCAAGGTCAAGAAAAGAAAAAAAGAAAACTGCCAGAAAACCTCAGCGCTCAAACCACAGGTTGCGTTGCCTATTGTAAAGCAATTTTCAGCCCACATGCCTAAAGAGCGTAACAGTTGCTCTGTAAATCTCCGAGTGTTTCATATCGTTTCCTTGTCATGTGGCCATTAAGTTTTATAACCTTTATATTTCAAGTGAAACAATGAATTCCTTCTAAATGTCCTAATAGATTCCACATGTTAGCAATTTTTAATATTTTGGTTGCTCAGTAGGTAGCAAGCCCGCCTGTGGGACGGTTGGTCTTGGCCACAGACCTCGGACGTTGCCTTGCCGGGGGATAAACTCCCGCTCCCGCCGAGCGGCCGCTGCCCGGTGCCCGTCCCTCCATCTCCCGCCGACGCCTGAGATCACTGTCAAAACACGCTTCGGCACCGCGCTGTCCTGCCAGCAAAGCCCCTCGCCTTTCAGCGGGAGCCTGCTGGGAGCCACGCGTGTCACCAGCGGCGCGGCCGCGCCTTAGGTGCGTGCTGTCGCGGGTATGGATTCCGTACCCTTTCCCCCTCCTGTGCCCGGCGGGCGAGGACAGCTCCGCAGGGCCCCGCGCCCCGCGCGGCCGTTAGGGCCGTTGGCAGCGGCGGGGGGGCGGGTACTGCGGCTCGAGCCGCACCTGCTCGTGCGCCGCAGAACCTTCCAGAGAGGCGAGGCGAGGCGAGGCGGGCAGTGAGGCGGGCGGCGAGGCGTTGTCCGAGGTGAGCCGAGAGGGTTTTTTTTTTGCGGGGGGGAGGCGGTGGCAACTCCTTCCCGACCTACCCCAAACCAAAAAAGCGACGGCGTTTGTTTGCCCTCGCCGTCCCCGCCGCGGGCCCATGTTGTGAGGCGGCGGCGGGCCCCGAGCGCTGCGGAGCCGCCTTCCCCAATCTGGCCGGGGAGGTGGGGAGGGGAGTCCGGAGACCCCGCGGAGGACGGACGGAGAGAAGCGCGTCGGTGGGGAACGCCCGCAGGGAGGGAGCGGGGCGCGGGGCTCGGGGCTGTGTGTGGAGGGCACAAAGGAGCGCGAACTGGCTCCGAGGAAACCCGGCTGGAAGGCGGAGAGCGGCCCTTGCTGTCGGGGAAGGAGCGGGGCGCGCTTCCAGGGGTGAACGCTAAGTGCTCGTTATCAGCTTGTGAAGGAGTATCAGTGCCACGATACACCGCGATGGCCCGCGATAGCCGCATTGAGGCTGGCGACCCGCCTGAGCGGCGACATGCCCTCCGGACACGGAGCGGAGGCAGGCCCGGAGCGCCTCTCCTGTGGAAGGGTTTTCTGGTGGAAGCCCATCCTTCACAGATGGGGTGATTTTCATGTCATTGTCTTTAATTTAATTTCGTTTCGCCTTAAGCATAGTATCTAAAGTTCTCGGTGATTAGCCTGCCCCTTAAGCGTGAGGGTCTGCTGTCAGAGTTAATCCAGATATGCGTTGCTGACAGAAGCAACAAGTGGAAGGGCATTGAACCCTAAGTATCTGGAAGTGGGGGATTTATGTTTGTGAAGGTCTGTCTGCGATCGCAGGGGAAAGATTTCCTCCGATTTGTGGAATCGGCAAGAACAGAAGAACCTGCCAGAGAGACCGAAATGCTGAGTTTCCAATTGCTGCCCTCTTTTATGTTTTCATAATGTGGGTTTTTTTGGGGAGGAGGGGGTGGAGGTGTTGGGTTTTTTGGGTTTTTTTTTCCCCCACAAACAGCAGAAGCCTGTAAGTTGGATACGTTGAAAAGAGGGCATTGGTTTCCTTTAAAGCTCGACCTGTTAATTGACCTCCTGTATGTTGTAATTTCTAAAGAGAAAGCTGTTTCTCTCTCTGAACGGCTGGTTTTTCACAAGCTCTTTTCTGCTGTTAACAAACTCTGGATTTTTTTGGATAGGCCGGAATAATTAAAATCGCCGCGTCAAGTTGTTTTTTAATGAGGTGATTCTTAAACCGCAAGTTGTAAACGATTTGAGCTGCGTTTCAGTTCGGCTTGCCTTTAGTTTTGCCATGCTGGTATGGTATCTTTTGAAGTATTTTTGCTTTTCTGTGTGGTGGATGGAAGGAGCAAAGAACTGGGATATGTGGCACTTGAACTCCTCGATTGATTTTAGCCATCGTCTTTGACATTTGCTGTATCGGTCCTGTGCCTTTTTACCTGTCTGTGAATAGTTTCAGCAGTTTTGAAGAGGTGTTAAAATCTCTAACAGAGGCTTTGAAAGCTTGCACAAAGAACTCCTTATATGGAAATTACTGTTGTCTGTTATTTTAATAGTTTAATTATCCTGATGCAACGGTAAGTGAGTATCTGTGCTGGTCCTACTGTTGAGAAATACAGATACTGGGCGAGTTACGCAGTGTGGGCTGAGGGTTTGGTGTGTATCCTCTGTTTTCTTATGCAGCAGTTTTAAGTTTGATGTCTTCCTGACAACCTTGCTTGGCTCTTTTTATCAATTTTCATGCCTTGAAAATATGCAGGGGTTAGGTGGGGGATGCTGGATCATGTTCTTTGATAAGGGCCCGGGATTCCTTTAAAAACAAGGACTCTTTGTTGCAGACTGGTCTTTTGCGACCTTGGTGTGGGAGTGGTGAAGTTTGAAATAGATGATGTCGCTAAATTAGTGACCACATCACAACTACTCTGGTCTGCACTGCTTCCAGACAAATTAAGCCATGTGTCAAGGCGAGGTCATCTGGTGATCCTGAGAAGCCAGTTTAATATTATTCTTAGACCACAAGGAATTTCCACTTACTGTAAAGCTGTCAGGCTGTGTGTCTGCCCCCCCAGTCAGTGGGACAGCAACTGTGTTCTCTGTGTGTACAGCGATACTGTAATGGAGTTTTGGGGCACTGTGATGGTACAGATTATTAATAAGCTGTTTGTGAGAGTTTCTGCTGGAGCTAAAGCAGCTTAGGTGTATCAAAGCCGTGGAAGAGCTATAAGGTCCTTTGTCAGGTCAAAGAGTATAATGAAGTTAAGGTTTACAGGAAACATTTATTCTCAATTAGCAGAGTCTGCTCACATCCTAACACCCATCTCGTAGAGGCAGAGAGTGCCAGCAGGCGGGTGTAAAAGTGTGTCGATTCTTGGGAGTCTAAGGTTAAGCACGAATGAGAGTGCTGGCTGCTCAGTCGAGCAGTTGAAAGCACGGCAGGTTTGGTTTGTGCACTGTTTTCTGACAGCGTGTCCAGTCATTGAGAAGGCCGTCAAATACACTTTCTGTTGCCCCAGAGGGTGCTGGGAGCAGTCCTGAGCACAGCAGGAAAATAATGAAAGCCTGCCAGAAAGCCTGCGCGTTCTTGGGCAGTTTTTCCAGTAGTTTGCATCACCTGATGTGGAGCTCTGACGTGTTGAATCAAGAGCTGGCATTGAATGTGTTTTCTAGCAGGTGGAACCGGTGCCCTGCTACTGCCTGGACAGTGGGGGTAACTTCAGGATGTTCTTGTCACACTTTTTTTGGGTACAGGGGGAGGATGTGTGGGGAAGTTGTAGACTGAAAGGAAACGGCTCAGCAGTTTCCAAGCAGAACCTTTTTCTGTATTCTGCAGTGTGAGTAGCTTACGGATGCATAAAGGTCCATGGATCAGGAAATTCTTTTCTCCAAAGAGCAGCAGTAGCACGTCTCACTACCCCAGCCTTTCCTTCACTGACTTCATGGGGTTTGCGGGGAGAAAAACCATCTAGGGTCTTCCTGCTTATGCTTCGTGTTACTGCAGTTACTGCTCTGTTCTTTGCAGTATTTTAACTATGTTGTGTTCCTTTTGAGGATCTTGAGCTGCAGAAATGAGGTAATGGACATACTGGGCTAACTGGCATCTTGGAGATCATGAAAGTAGTAGAACTGCATGAGAGTCCCCTTGCAAGGGCTGCCAGAATGGATCAGGAGTCCGTTATAAGCTACCTTAGGAAGTGTTGCTCCTTGGAAGAGCAACAGGGTGCAGAGGAGGTAGGGGTGCAGGATGGGTGCCATCCAGCCTTGGGAAAACTGATAAGCTTGAACGCAGTATCAGGCAATGTTGCTGACTGTAGAACTTTTCTGTTTGCTCCTGAGGATGAGGCCTGTTGAAGTTTAGAGCATAAATAATTATTATCTCTCCAGTGCAAGGGCTCTCTCTCTGTGCTTGGCCCTCCGTCCCAGCCCCCGCTCCATTCAGCAGGGTCAGGGAGAAGGGAATAAGAGGCGGTGTCTTTGGCTGACATGAACCCGCTGGGGAGGGATGAGAGGAAGGGGGTCTTGGGGGCTGGGTTCAGAGCAAGGTTAGCCAAATATCGGATAAATTAAGCAAGAGAAACAGACAGCTCAGCTTGCAGTGAACTTTTCACCCAGCTAACCTGTTCCTCACCCTGCTTTGCACAGGTGGAGTACAACTCAAGTAGAGCACAACCCTTGCTCTCCCTGCCTCCTTTTTTTGCTGTAGCATAAAGCATGGCCAAGGGGAGAGCAGGATTTGCTGCTTTGAGTCCAAGAAATATTATAGTTCTAATTGCTGTCTTAAGAGCACTGAAGTTACCACCACTAATTGCACAGGGGTTAGTTGTTATTTGCTCCAGTGTAGAACAAGGACCAATAATTTCTGGTCATAGAGGATCAGGAAGAAATTCCATACTGGAGAGGGCAAGGAACATATGACAGTGTCTAAACAGGGATGATTAGAGATTCTTTGTGGGAAAACGCAAGACTGGTGGGAATTCAGTGAATTCTGGTGTTTATATTTCTCTGACTTTTTCTTCTGCATTTGCAGTGCAAGTAAATACAAATAATTGCTGACAGATGTTGCAAAAACATAGCATTATGCTAACCATTAAGCTTAATTTTTTTCTTAGTTAATAATATCTATTGATAACTAGACATGGCATAGTTGGGCTCTTACTCACATCACCTCTGTGTAATGGGCTTTGCTCCAGAGGTGCGGTATGGAACTAAGAGGTGAATTTGTTCTGTTGACCCTTTCCTAAATCCCTGCTGCTTCCTCTCCCTCTCTCCTCTCCCAAGAAAGCACCAAGCAAATTAAAGTTACTGGTTTTTAAGTAGTTGTTCCACCACAAGCAGTGCGTAGTGGTGAGACTGAAGTTTTTTATGTGCTTTCTTAGACCATTTTTCTGTTTTGTGGTGTGGCAGGTTTGTTGGACAGTAATATCTGGTAAAGCACTTCAACCTGGTTTTTAGGCTAAAATCACTGTTTTGAAATTGGGACTCTTGAGTTCTCTTCTGATCTTCCTTTTTCACTCATCATAGGTAAGGAAGGTCCGAAACCAATAGAAGCTGTCTAGTGCACAGTATTTCTGGGAGTTAAGTCCTGTATTTTTGCTTGTGCATGCCTAAATTCCGTAAAACAGGGGTCCTTGCAGACCCCCCTTAAGAAACTTTTACCAGTAGTGCACTTTCAGATGGTAAGTGCCGGGAGCTCTGTGTCTGAAATGGAAAGAGCATTGTATAAACCTAGAGATAATCTCTGACTTCAGGAAGCTGTGAGCCTTCCTGGAGCAGTGAATATTTTCAGTTTTGCTTCCTGCTCTGCTCAGTGCAGAATGATGATTTCCAACCCCCATTTTGGACCTGGGAAGGAGGTCAAGTTCTTGTCGGACTATGTGTAAATGTCAGTTCACATACAGCTCCGCAGACACTGCCAGGTTTACATTAGGTGATTGGCTGCAAAGTAGTACTGACAGCATCTCCCTTGGTATCCCAGATTCCTAGGTGCTGAGGAAGGTCAGGAGCTCAGACCAACATGACCACGTTGTCCAGATGTGCATTCAGGTCAGCCCTGTGTTGCAGTAGAACAGCTGGTGTCAGCTGGCGCAGTGGTGCCGCTCTTGGTTACAGAGCAGAATGTATGGAGAAGAAAGGCCATGCCTATTGTAGAGCTTACTGCTACCATTTGCAGTTTGCTCATGCCTCTCGTACCAGAGGATGAGCATGTAATTTTGCTTTCTTAACGTTCCAGTATTTTGCCCATTAGGTGAGGAACAAATGTGGATTGGATGCAGAAGCTTGGTATTTCTATTGACAGAAAAGGGCCATGGTTCTGTAGATTGGGAAAAGTGGGGAGGTGTTAGAAGAAGGTGTGGAGAAAGGGAGTATGAATTGCAGTGTAGTTGCCGTTGAGTTCCTGAGCCTGTTGCTGATGCTACTAGTTGTTTATCAAACAGTTTTTCTTCTCATGTGGTTGTTTAAAAAGATAAAAGAGGTAGTTGAAATCTGCATAAAGCAGCACTGCTCTCTGCTGCCCCTTCCCCTGCAACAACAGGAGCATTTTTGTAGGTTTGGTGAGCCCAATCAGAGAATGGATTCTGTTCAAACTCACTTTCTTTGTTTGTGTGTTTTGGGCTTTTGTTTTGTTGTTCTGGTTTTGTTTTGTTCCTTTGGGATGGTTCTGGCTGGCTAATTTTACAACCTGTAGTTTCAAATGCAAATACCGCCAGTGGGGAGGGGGTGGGGCAAGGACAAGTTCAGTGGTCATCGGATAAGCGAGACCACTCCTTTTCCATCAGATTCAGCAGAGCTCTAGGTAACATCATAATCTTCCTGAAGACAAATTTGCTTGTTTGCTCTGTCAGTAAGAGTGTATATTCTCCACAAAAGTTGTTCACTTTTAGATGTGTTGGTGAAGTTTCCCAGACCTGTTTGGCCATTCACCTTGTGGCTCGAAACCCTTGTGTTGTGGCAGGCTTGTTTCTTCTACTGTATTCTTTACTGCCCTTTGAGTGACATCATTTAAATGATGAGTCTCTGAGAGATGATTCATACCAAAAAAAGATCTAATAATTGTTACCAGTTATTCAAATCAGTGTTACTGATTTCCCGCATCCTCCCACTGGTCCCTTGAGCTCCCCCACCCACTCGTTTTTCCTAATAATTCCCAGGCTTTCTGGCTGTAGTCTCAGTATGCCCTCTTCTGTGTTACTGCGCTAAGGTGTAAGTATCTAGCTCTCCCCAGAGGAACATTTAGGGCTTGGCTGCAGCAACTTGCGTAGGCAGATACAAGCTGGAACTGAACTAGCAAGGTAGATTGACTACTGGCAGCTTCAGTAAAGCTTCAAACCGTGTTCACAGCACATCTACTTCGCTCTGCTGTGGCAACGTTGTTGGCAATCTCTGAGGTAGCTAGTTCAAAGCTAGATGAGTCATGTAGCTGCAGGCTACAGTCTTGGGGTGCACAGAACTGCAAACTGGATTCTCTAGAGGAATTCTGCACAGGATTACGCTAATTACACGCTCCACACTAGCAAAGACTTGCACCAGTAGTGACCCCGTGTGCTGCTGCTGTTCCAGTTTGTAGTTATGATTGTTTTTTCTCTTTCACAAATAAAGATCTTCAACTCATGAGGCTTGTTTCTCCAGCACCGTGAATTGAAATCTGTATTGTGCAGTGATTCATATTGTCAATGTAAACAGTAAGCTGCTGTTCAGAGCAGCTGTATTTTCTTCAAGCAGCTCCTCAGTCTGGCCCCGTTTTCCCTTCTCGTGTTCTCTTTTCATATCCCTATTCATTCTTCCTTGGTCTTGCCCATCATGAGTCCCTTCCACATCTGTATTCTCATTTCTTTTACCTTCCTCGCTCATTCTCTCTCTTAGTAATTTCTTCTGTTGGCATGAACACACTTGATTTTGCCCAGAGTTAGATGGATCTGGAGTCCCAGAGATGGAAAAGGGTAAAGCTGGATCAGTTCTGGGTGCCCACAATG